>SRMA01025600.1:701191-769543 GCA_007224835.1 Danionella cerebrum
GTTTACAAGACCATATTTTTACCATGTACCATTACTTTTTAAAAGATAAATGAAGATAAATACATTTTTTCGTTTTTGTTAAAACTTGTAATAGACACACGCGTTGGTAAATCAGCAGCATGGTATTTTCAGTGAAGGCACTATTACTTACTGTTAAGTATTGTACATCACCTAAGGTTTATTTTTATCATAGGCGCAAACTTCACTTCAACATTGTGGGGGCACCATGACGTCACATATGTGACATCATCAGCAACGTTCTGGAATAATCCTCGTCAGTGTAGTTTTAGAAAGTTTTAATAGCAAGAGCTATGGTTAATAAAGTGCACTTAGTTAAACATTAATTAAAAATACACCTATAATAGATTAAAATTGTGACCAGTGACCACCACATTCAAAATAAAAAACTGTAAACAATAAAAATCAGGAGGTACCTCCTAATAGCCTATTACAGCCACTCAAATCCTCATGGTTTGTAACATTGACAATTAATAAACTTTCTCTTGTTCCTAGCCTCAAGTGGGCAGTCTGTGAATTGCAATTTCAGCCATTTTTATTCTGGCTTGGCAGGAATGTTTCGAAAACCAGCATTTTTCATTTTTAACCAACACTTTACTCAGAGAACAAAAGATAACGTATAAAAGAGAAAAATGTCATTGAGAACAGCAACTTTAATTTCGACACTATCAGCCTCAACACTAACAAACAATGTGTGTTCGGATTAGAAGCCTGGGGAGAAGACTGTGCTTGTTACATGAAATTGATGAAATTAAAGATTTATCACTACAGACGGCAATGTTTAGATTGTGTTTGGTTGAGATTTATAATTGCCTTGCCTTCTGTTCTTTTCTCTACTTGTCTCTTCTATGGTCAGAATTAACATTTATCTTCTCGAGTCACTTTTGTATTCTCCATTATTTTCTTGTCTTGACGTCAGTTGTCTTCTTCCTGTTGTCTTTACTTCTTGATTGTTCTCTTGTTCTCATCTTTTTGTTGCCATTTTTCCAGTTTTTTTTCCAATTTCCCTTTGCCACCTTTTTTTACTCTTCTCCTCTCCTCTCCTTTTCCCCCTGATTTTCTCCTGAATGCCCTCTGCTTTTTTCTCCTAATTTCTCCTCTAACATTACTCATGTCCTCTTATCTCCTCATGTCTCATAGTCTCCTTCCACGTCCCCTCTCCTCTTTTCTCCTCATTTATCCTCTGATTATCCTCTCCCATTGGTCGCCTTCTCTTCTCATTTCTCATCTCCTCTTTTGTACTAATCTCCTCTCCTCTTCCTCCTAATTTCCATTCTCCTCATTTCTCATCTCCTCTTTTCTCCTCTCCTCTCTAGATGACGCACCTCCTTTTCTCTCCTTTCCTCCGCTGAGATATAAATTCTCTCAAAATCTTCTTACAAACCTTTTCTATTTTTCCTCATTGTAGGTGCTTGGTATCACTTGAAAGTTCTACAGTGGTGTCCTTTAAATGTGTGTGTGTGTGTGTGTGTTCACTTTTGTGTGTGACACCCTCCTCAGAGATCAGAGGAGTCCAAGAGTGAGAGTGTCTGAGAGATCAAAGGGGGGAAATATGAAGACACCAAGTATGCCACAGATCACAGGCTTGAATGAGTGTGTTTGTGTGTTTTACCTTTTGCTTTGTTACAAAGATCGTATCGGTTTCTGAGCAGGATTTTTGTCGTTGAAACAATTATCGCAAATACTTGACACAGACATAGAGGTGCGTATGTGCTATTGCACTTGGGTGACTTTGCTTTTGAAAGGTCCTGTCAGATTTTGACTGTGTTTGTTTGTGTTTGTTAGAGCACTGTAAGATCAAAGTTCTTCTGTCAAAGTGTGTCTGTGAGTCACCGTTTATCTCCATGCTCTTTTGTTCGGGGTGAGAGAGAGGCAGCTGCTTAATTGGACAGACAGTTCTCTCATCACACTCTCACACACCCAGCGGTCGGGCACAGGCAGAATAACGCTTCACTTTCACCACTAGAGACTAACATTCACACACAAAACCACAATGACCGCACAGTGTTTAGACACAACCCAAATCAGCCAAAAGTACACCGTTAGTAGCAATAAACCCACTCCCATTCAATGCACACATTAACCACAGATTGGCTAGATCATAAAGCAAAATCCTGTATAACCTCATCGAAAAGCTGTATTTAGGCAAAACTGACAAAGTTTGCTTTCAGAAAATGGCTTCAGTCATATGACAAAAACAGCATTTATTTCATTTATTTAGTTCAGATTCGAGTGCAATTTAGTCACACACTTAGGTGACAAAGACTAGATTTGAACTTGGCCATTTTGAGTTTATGTCACATAAAAAACAATATTAAATTAATTTGAGCACACAAAACACAGTGGCTGCAAGCATTATCAATAATTACAGACATATATTATTTCTCGATCAGGGGTGAACTCATTATCTGACCACAACATGCCTGTTTCTTCTAAAATACCATACCAAAGTAGTGATGCCAAGACGGGAGTAATGTGCTTGAGATTTACCCTTCTTTCTACTGTACAATGCTTTTTAATTATTAAGATACACATTTCTAGACATAACTAGAATTCATTCCCGCATAAAAATGTGGAGGTGGGTCTTCAAGTAAAAGATGCAATACAGCCTTTCCTTCATGTTCCAGGTAATTTTATAAAAGCTGTGCATATTTTCTTTGAACAAATATTTTGCATTGATGAAGTAAAAACATTTCATGCCATAATCAAAAATACATTCTGGATTTTGTCAGACTTAGACTCGGATATTAGTCTAACTCAACCCTTTTTATCTCTTCACTAGTTACTTTTTAACTTTTAGATGTGTGTTTATAGACATATCATTTTCAAATAACATATATGTAATATAACATCTATATCCAGTGATGTTGAGCTGTGATTGACCGCATACTTGTGCAGACTCATCTTGCACACACACAGTTGCTTGGACACATAATGGTGTGAGGCGTGGGAACTCGTTGTTATGTTGGCTGCAGGACAGCGCCAGAGCAAATGACAGAACCGTAACTCAGCTGTTGTTTTCTCCCAAGCTCTGCTCCTTGTGAATCATATTCTGTAATTCATCAGAATTAATAAAAATGCATGCAGATCCACTGCAGGGCTTATCCATAAAACTGTGCTGGACCAGGCTAAAGGGTAAAAAATGAAAATAAATAAATAAATAAATAAACGTAATTGAATTCACACACGACATTTAGAATTTTCACTTAGATTCAATTAAAATATTCAGATGAAACAATAGTTGTAAGGAAAGATTGTGTACTTTGTTTAGGATTGTGTATGTGCTTAATGCACAGTCCATTATGTCATTCCTTGCCCCAAAATCCAGAAAAGCTGGAAAATCTTGGAGATCACCGTCAAGTCCAATTCGTTTTTGCTTAAGTGTGCAATTATCATAATAACTCAGGCTTCGGCACTTTCCATATTATATGCCAACACTTTATTACTTGTTTTGCCACTCAATCTCAGTGAAGGGGCAGTGGCCCGGTGGGAAAGTGACAAAAAAGCATAACCTAAAGATCACTAAAAGTGCAAAATGTCATCACATGAGAACACAAAAAAAAAGAAAATAAATCCAAGCTCAATCATTTTCTTTTGGATGCTTTTGAATTTCTCTCAGATGTGACACTCAATTCCAGTGGAAAATGAAATGAACTATACATTTAGTTAAAATTAAGTCAATATCTTACCACTTTAGAGTCTTTTATTTAAAACATATACGTTTACATATTATTGTTTAAGAAAGCCTCTCACTGCAGGGACCCAGTGTGTGTTTTTAAGCATTGTATTGTGTTTATATCATTGTGTGTATTTCATTTTCTGTTTGTATGTGTGAGTGTGTGGGGTGTGTTTTTTCACTCTAATGGCATCTTTAGCTGGAACGTAACGATGGAAACCACGTTGCCACGGAAACACTGCATGTCTCTTTGAATTAGAAATCTCTCCATATACACACCCCTCTTTCTCTGTCTTTCTCTCTGTCTCACTCTCTCTCCTGTTACTGTTACTGACAGTGCAGCTGTCCCTAGTCAGGAAGTGGAGAGCAGAAGGATATTCAAATTAGAACAAAAAGTATAGCGCGGAAAGAAAAACAGAGATGAAGAGGCAGGAAGTGAGATGGTTCAAGGAAGTTAAAGATATAATTATTATGCTGAAGAAAGAGAGAAAGGAAAGGCGAGTGAAGAGCAGAGATAAGGGTAACAGCAGAGGATAACAGCTGTAAGAAGAGGGTTAGTGAAAGAAAGAGAGAGATCTGGTTCTGCTCTGGTACTGTAAATGCCTCAGGCGATAAGTAACACTCCACGGCGCAGGCAGTTCTTCCCAAATCTGAATTAACAACACACTACACCGCTGATGCTGTTTAATAACAATCATAACACTATTAACAATGCACACATTGTAAATCAGGAGTGTAACACATGCAATAAGAATTCAGGTGTCATTTTATTTTCATTATTTGAACATGTTTGAAATTTTTTTATTTGATGGTTTCAAAAAGCATTGCATAAAACATGGAACTAAGAAAAGCATTGCTTTAAAACAGATAATGAAAGAAAGTAAATTCTGTTCATGTTGTAAATGTCACTAAAATGTAAAAATCTTTTTATTAAACACTTTAAAAATTATTTCACATTGAGCATTAGATGCATTTTTTGCAAAAAAAAAAAAAAAAGATGCATTTTTTGCTCGATTCTTTAAGGAATGATGTATCTGCGAAAATCTCTAACATCCATAAAAGTTTCAAATCTATCCATCCATCCATACACTTATCCACGCATTCATCCACCAGCTTAAAGCTTACTTTATACACATATATGCAGTTTGGTTTATGCTATTTTTTGCAGTTTATATAGTTTTATTTTATGTATAAAATAAACCATTTTGTATATTTTTAATTATTTATTATAGTAGTTTCTATTTAATTAGAAATTAAAATAAAATACTAAATATGTGTCTTCATCTTAATCCAACTGAATTTGCCCACTGTGGGAGAATAAAGGTTCTTCCTCTTCTCCTTAGTTAAAATTGTCAGTAATATTATGAAATGACATGCTTTTTACCTCATCAATAACATCTCCTTTCAAAGAACTTATTTTGGAGCCTGGAGTCACAAACAGCAATTTGAGAAGAGCTCATTTTCAGAAGGTATTAAAAATTTCCTCTTGGAAAAGGGCTATTTTCATTTGAGGTCCTCTTTAGGTTTTTTTTTTAACAGCATTTAGACTTGCCCGAGGGTGACGAATAACTCAGTTGTTATAAAGCTAAAAAGATCTTCAATTTTCATTGCGTTATTTATTAAGAAGTACAAAGAATTACATGTATGCACTGACGATGCAGAGATTGCATGAGAGGAGCTTGCATGTAAGAGGGTGGAGTGAGGAAGGGTGGAGATTGAGGGGGAGGAATAATGTGTGTCAAGAAAAAGAATGACAAGAGAAGGAAAATTTCTGGAGGAAATCTAGGAGAGTCATCTAGGAAGACGGATTTGACATTAAAGGATATGTTCGAAATGGGCGGATAGAGGAGTAAATCCTGGAAGGGTTGAAACAGGAGGAGGATATCTGTGAAGGAAAGAAAGTGATATACAAGGTAAAACAAACCAGGTCTATTTACCAGACTCTCACGATGAACACACACATGTGCTCACACTCCCCGATGAAACACACTCATTATGTGAAGAATCACTCCGAGTCACGCACTCCTGATAAAAATGGAGGCATTTTTCCATGTTCAGGCTCAGCGCTCTATCAAGCTTGTATTCATTAGTCTAATGAAGCTTAATGAAAGCATCAGCGTCGCCAGCAAACACCAAAGATCACAACAGAACAACCTGTTCTCATGAAGGTTTGCACCTAGCTCTCCTTGGTAAACTTGCGAAGCCAGCACTCTCTGAAGGCTAGAAAAGGTGTAACATTTTCAGCTGAAATGGTTTGACCTGTTTTTATACCTCTTGATTTTTGTTGGTTAGCAGTGTAAAATTTTCATTGACACATTTTAAAAGCGTCTAATGGGAATGTTTTGTCGGAAGACCATTGGTCTTCAGTAATCTAGTCGTTGGTTAATTAACGGTGGTTTCCCAGGTTTGATTCAAGCAAACAATTTCGTGTCATATCTACATTGTGCTGCTTTCTGTTAAAAATAAAGCTGCAAAAAGTTTGTTTCTTCAGGGTCACAGGGTTCTGTTGGTGCCTCACATGGTGTGAATGGCAGGGTACAGTCTTGATGGGTTGCCAGTCCATCGTAGATAAAGCTACAAGTCAAAGGGTTTTAAATAACAAATAAAAATGTGATATATTCTATCGGTGGATCACACTGGTCACATTTATTTCAAAAAATGATTTTAGTATGTGAGCAAGTCACTAACCATTAACTCTTTATTTGATAAAATATTTCATTTTATCTTTATTTTCTTAAATAGTTCTTTAAATGTTTTTAAAAATTGCATCACATGATCATACTAGCTGAATACAAAAGTGACTTTATCTGGAATTTTGGAAGTCATCAGAATCTTTTACCTAATGAAGCATTAGAGATACTGAATTTCAGATGCAGAATTCTTAAACATATATAAAAACAAAAAAAATCCTGTTATTAAATAAAACTTAGTAGAGGTCTTGAAAAGTAAAGCAATATTTTAGTTACATGGAGATATAAGTCCTGCTTCAGTAACTCGGATCGGTTATTTTGGTGATTACATACAAAGGCACCTTTTTTAGCATCTGGGGGGTGTTGCATTTCTATGTAAATGAATTATGAACAAAAATTTTTTTTAATTTTTAATGTTTTGGACAAACACGTGTTTCTCGGAATTCAATAGTCTATTTCTGTTGCCAGTTTGGTTCCAGTGAGCTATTTAATCCTATAAAAATGAGGTGTGGAATTAAGCCAAATGATATGGCTGTTTAGTGTTGTAGTGGTTAATTTGCATATGTCTTCACTCAGCTTTTCTCCAGGTAGTTGAGTACACATCCATACCCATGCATTTCATAGTATGAGCTTCCAAATCTCCCAGCAGACACCTGTCACCTTTGTATAATGCCTAACTATATGTTGTGTGCACTGCAATGTGCTTTCACAAATCTGTTCAGTGAAACAGTTTGCATTAAAAACAATCCTTAAGTACTGCTGATCAAGAACCCTCTATTTCCTCCAGAAGAAAGCGATGAATACTCTGCATCAGCTCAACCTCATCAGTTTTTTTTTCATCTTTCCTCGATTTTGCTTATGCACCATTTCTAATTTTCTCTCCTTTTTATCTTTATCCTCAGCGCTTTGCGATTATTTAGGCAATTTAAAGACCCTGGATACATACTAATGGAGCTTGCACACATCACACCCTGGTGCTTTTGATAAGATCAAGCTACGAGCTTTCAACTGAGAATTCATTGTGTGTATTTTGGCCCTTTCACAAGGCTTACATGTGTCAATAAGTGACTAATTGCCTTTATCCTCAGTGTTACTAATGAGCTCTATTAGCTGAAAAGAGCTGAGAATTTAATTACCATACTGGGTGGAAGGGGATGAAAAATATCATTTCTGACACCATATTGTGCCCCTTTCCTCTCAACTATCTGCAAGCGTTTTGTATGTTTTCTCTTTCACTTCCTATATCCATCTTTCTCTGGCTGTCTCATTCATTCACAGTCTATGTGTTCAGGCACACTGTGCAGCAATTGACGAGCTTGACATATCGATGCAGACAAACACCACACATTTTAATGGGACGATCGGCTATCATTATTCTGCCTGCTTTCACTCTGTCCTTCAACAAAGTGAAATGTATGGTTGTCCCGAAGCTTCCCAAAGCTTCTTGGGAGGATACTCCAGACAGAATGATTTCAAATGCGGTAGCGTTTATATTGGAGATCAACAGAACGATGGTTTTTATAAAGTTAAAACGCCAAGGATCTGCATGCTTTCCATTAATGGAAGTTTCAAAGCAAGTAGTTTTTCTTCTCATGACGACAAATAAGTTGAATTAATGCAAGTGGATGGTTGATTACAATCGATGAACCATCTCTGCTCTCACAACAGCTCTCTCTTGAAAGGTTAATCAGCGATTGTTAAAAATCAATTCCCCCCACAGAGAAAATTAAATGAGTGTTTACTTGGAAAAGCGGACTGTCTACAACCTTAAATGCTGTTTAACCTATTCATCCACCGTCTATACATGCTTTTATGGTTAGGGTCACAGGGGTCTGCTGCTCGACAGTTAGTGAAAAGCAGGGTTATGTCAACCATCTTTTGACCTCGGGACCTTTTTGTGTGTTAGTTCAACATAATCTGCTCATAGATTATTAAAACACAAATGGTTATTCTAATATCATTTACATATGGCTTTTTAAATCTTTAATGGCCACAATGTAGCAACACTTTATTAAAAAAATTCACACTCAAAAAGTGACATGTTGGATTTAATTAAAAGCCTGTTATAGCTCAGATGAGTTATGTTTAGCGTTCAAAATCTCTTCCTGGCAATCTGAGAAGGAAGCTAACAGTTAACAAGAAGAGATCCAGACTACAGGTGATCCGTGCAGGGTGTGAATATATGCAAGCATTATACTGCAAATCCTGATTTGAAAAATGAGTGGATAACGTTAAAGGAAACTTCAAGGAAATCCACAGCCACTTTTAATGCTCATTTAACTGGGGATTACAAGCTTTTTTTTAATTGCGTCGCTCACTATACACAGAGTACGCAGTCTGCATAGGGCACCAACTGCCAGAGGGGGGCGCTATTATCCCATTTAAAATGTTCATAATAAAGAGAATTTTAATAGTATAAATTATTAGTGTGGTATGTGTACTATCTGTGCCTACACTATATTTATAAATATTTTAAAATGATTAAGTTTTATAAACGCTGTTTAAGGCAGTGCACACGACATGATGTGAACACGATGTGGGCCTACACCCTCACCCCTCACAATCTCACACTAACCTCATGTTTTAAAATGACATTAATGGAATGGTGATTAATCAAAACAGACATTAGCAATCTGATACAGAGAACATCCCACAATGAAACCCGGGCTTCACCTTGATGTGTATACTTATATTGCTATGACCATTTTTTTGGCTTGATGTTTATTAGTGCTTTGTAACACCAAAACCAGTCCATTTCAGGCCTTGGTTCCCTCTTAAACTAACGATAGTTTTACAGTAATTCAAAACACTAAATTAACAATTTTCAGTGTAAAAGTAATCACACATTTACGTTTTAATTTTTTATATTGAATACTATTTTGACCAGTGCAAATAACACTGTTTACACTCATAATATGTCTGTATTTAAACACAATAATATTAATATAGTTCTACCTTTTATTAAATTAAATAAACACCAAACATGTCTTACTATTTATTAAAAAAAAGCCTGCCAAGGACATCAAATGCCTGAAAGCTGCTGCTTTTACATTAACTCTTTGTTCATTGTTGACTCCCACTTCATCATTATTTATAACCACTTGTTTGTTTATTTTTTTTTTATTACAAAGTTCTGTTTTTGACCCTTAAATAAAGGATGTGGTTAGGGAAGGGTGTCAAACTGACGTGCACCTTTCAAATTTTGGGGTTACGTAGATTTTGAAATGCACAAAACTGTTTGTAAATCAGAGAACAGTACACAACCAGCTCATACACATTCAAACCACAATAAAACCATTTATTTCTTTTTTGAAATTTAAACTACATTGGAAAACCCTTACAATTTAACCTGCATTTAATATAAAAATCCACTTGATGTTTTTTGGAATTTTGGAGTGCATTGTTTTCAAGCTCCATCACATTCCGAAGGTAAAACTGAAAGCGAAAACAAGCGAAGCATTGATTTGAGAAGCTTGAATATGCTGTAGTCCACCTGCTGTGATCAGAATGCTCAAAATGCCTGACTTTTGAGAGCAAGGATTGATCTGTTTTGAGCACGAATCCACTGGGTGAAAACGGACAAAAGATTAAAAGATTGCGAATCGAAGAAGGAAAAGTGAATGTGAAACCATTCTTTCGCCCCACATCCTTTCATTCTGTTTGAGTTAGCTGTTGAAGGCAGCTGCTATCATCCCTTACGCTAATAACGGTGTTTCAGACTCAGACTGAACAGGTGCCTGTGACATTCATTATCACACGTAATGCAAGGTTGTCCATTTCCTCACAAGATTAAGCGCTTTTGCTGCTCTTCTACAAGTTTGCACAATTCCTAAGGTCTTTTTAATATAAAGTGTTTAGAGCATGCGGTGTGTGTCTTCGGATGATGAAGCGGTTCGAGTCAAGAGCCTGTGTTTGAGTGTGTCTTTGGAAGATGAAGTGTTTTTAGTGCCCCCTGTTATTACAGTCTATTTCAGTTTGACTGCACCTCATACATCTGTGTCAGCTTGTGGGTGTGTGTGCGTGTGTGTGTTTGCATGTCTATGGCGTGAGGGTTTCTATGATGAGGTGAGTCACATCTGTTTTCAGTTCTAATGCACGTTTGTCTTTCCGTGTGATTGTGAGTTGGACGCTTCCGGTTATAAATGTCTTTCTGTTAGCGTGCTTGCACAAGTGCATCTAGAATGGCACTGAATTGAGGCTGTCATGGAAAGTCTTTTCAAACACTCTCTTGTAGAAAACACTCAACTCTAGTCTCTTCCTCGATCAAGCAAAAAAATGCGGTGAGCAAAGTTAAAAGTTGTAAAAATGACAACAAATGCTGATGGGTCTTAAAAATAGACTCTTGAGTGGAGCTGGCAATGGTGGGGGGAGTCGTAGTGAAAGGCGTGGCAACTGGTCTTCTCCTAAGAACAGGAAGTGATTTTTTTTAACTCTTTGAATAGCACCCCTCCATCTTTGACCACATTATTATTTTTTGGGTTAAACCTCTCTCTATTTAACATATTAGTCTACAGGAGTAGAGTCCGAGACCATGCATACATTGTAGTTCTTTCACTTTCTAGTGTTGTCTCCCTACACTGGAACTATACACTCATTGTTTCATGCTCCTACAGTTCCTAAACTCTGTTCTGAGATTTTATAAAACACCCCCATTTTAATGGAAATATATCTGACTCAAACTGCATCCAAACACATAAGGTTTGTGCATAGAAGCGCAGTTAAAAACATCTTGACCGATGTTCTTGGATTGTGTATACGGAGCACATTGTGTGTTTCATGTGCGAACTATGACTTGGTGTATTTGGGAAGCCCAGGCTAATGTACCTGTGGATCCACATCAAGAACATCTATTATTTCCCCAGTCCTGTGTATCTTCCTTCATTTTCACCTTCTTTGTTTTCCAAATCAACTCTAGAATTTGGAAAAGCGAGCATTGGATTAGTTTTCATCTGAAAAAGCAGGTCATTTAAAAAAATAGGCTCTTAAAAATCTATCAATAAAGGTGTTTTCAAGCTATTTACATATTTAACTGTATTGAGAATATTTGAACTTTTATCTAGTCACAAGTGCTCTTAAAACTGGGGAGTTCTGCCTTGTAATTAAGCGTTGACATGAAGATTGTGCATTAAAACAAGTATATATGTCCTTCATGTGTGTTGACAAAAAAATTGAAAGCATGCAGCCTTAAAACCTTAAAAAAGAAGTTTGGCTTTATGTTATCTTTGGGCCATTTTTGTATTTTTTAGATAGACCAGAATAGATAGACAGAAAGTGAGTTGAAGACAGATGCTTGGAATTTATCCGCTCGCCCACTGCAACATCGCCCTATCCACTACAGTACGGGCCTCAACTGAGAGCTTATTGTTTAATAGAAATGTTAAATAAACTTAAGAATGTTTGTGCTTAGTACCCACAAATATAGTATAATACTGGCACAGTCTTTAAACTTAACAGTCTTTAAACTGTTAACTAAGTTTATAAGAACTATATTTTTTGGATATTTGTACTTAAAGCTAGTCTTTCAAATTGTCTTGAAATGAGAAAATCCTGCCTAAAATTCAACAGATTTAAAAAAATAAAAAAATAGAAATCAGAAATTTGCTTACTTTTGCTCGATCAAAAAAGATTTGAACAATTTTTTAAGAAGAATTTTTCAAAACAGAATTTTTTTCTTGTTCTGAGAGGGGTCCTTTTATCAAGACTTCGTTTCCATCCAAAGATTCAAATTACATGTTTGCGCAAAACTGGAATATACCATTTCCTGATAAACTGGTGCCAAATATCCCAAAAAAATGGAAGTTTAATGCGTTTCCATTAGGGGTGTAACGGTTCACGGGAATGTATTGAACCGTTTCGGTGCGGCCTGTTCGGTTCGGTACACTTGCGTACTGTTTCGGTATATTTTTTTATTAAATAATATAAATTTATTATTAGCGCGATATTAAGCGCAGCGGAACAATGTTCCTAGGCGAGTTTCCTAACATTTTCTACTGCTGGAGATATTGTCACTGCAACCAGATCTGTGCTCTCTTCAGAAAATGTGGATAGGTTAATTTTTTTAGCCAAAAACTTAAAACTTGAATAGTTAGTTTTGTTGATATATAAGCTGAAGCTGTTGCTAGTGTTAAAAGTTTTCAGGTCCTAACTAGTTGCAGTATTTAATTTTTTATTTTAAAAATGTGTATTTCTTTATAGAGAGTGCAATTTATTTAAAATATCACCCAAATGTGTCTCTTTTATATATTTTATGCAAGAATTCTATTGTGTATTGGCAGCTTTTCAAAATAAAAATTTAGTAAGTTGTTATTGTTTTGTACCGAAAATTAACCGAACCGAGCTCTCCAAGACACCGTACCGAACAGAATACGATTTTAGTGTACCGTTACATCCCTAGTTTCCATCGTATTTTATGTACATTTTTCTTATTGGATAAAAAGTTTATCCCAATCAAAATCGATGCACATCTTGGCATTTCCATCCAGGGTTTTTTCCACACAATATTTCAAAATGCAAGTCAAAATCTTAATTCAAGTGATCAGAATAAGCATTTTTTTCTCCTGAAGACTAATCTATAGTCACACAATCTATACCTTAAAAGTCTAAACTAGACAATTTTTTTCAATATAAGAATGTCAAGATGTTAATCTAGCTTTGCTGTTATTTCAGTCTTTGCAATGTATAAATGTGCTTTTTAGGCGTTTTTAATATTTGGGTCACGAGTCTTCTGAGAGGACACGGCACAGATCATGTCTGAGGCACACTTTGTATCGGCAGAAGAGCTTGAATAACTAACGATTTGCTTGTGTTCAAAGGCAGGGGTCAGGAACATCAGCTCTCGGGTGTTTTAGCGCAGCTAGTGGTTCCACTGGGAATGTGCATTGTTGAGTAAGCCACTGGTAACTGCTGCTTGTGGCAATCAAGCTTGTTTTTAACAGGTTTTATTGCACAGGAGAATACGCCTTGATTAGATCAGTCTTCACTTAAGGATTAAAGCAGAATAGAAATTCAATAGGATTTTATATAAACTGACAAACCAGTTCGATTCAAAATCTGGACGTCCCAGTGAAAACGTAAGAATCAGTAATAGCTTGTTTATTTGTGCTGGGATTTGAGTGTGTATTGGTGTTACTGACATGAATGAAGAGATTTGGCTTTCAATTATTCATACTTCATTTCCTGCTGCACACATTAACAGGCTGAAAAGACCACGGGAGGTCACAATGTTAGTTACGCAAAGATCAAGAGTTCATTATTGTGTTTGAGTTCAGTAGGTGAGTGTGGTCAATTTTGATGATGGACAATGTTGGGTTTTCATTTGGAGATAAATTAGTGGTAAGTTCGAAACATTACACATGCAATCAGAGTAAAAGATTAAAGCACTGTAAATTGGGCTTGGGGAGAGAGATTACAGAGAAACTAGGAGCTCTTAATGAAGGAAGAGGATGTATTCTCTTTTTGTGCCCTGCCAATCTACTCTGAGAGCCAAAAGTAGCGCAACTGCTTTCTCTTTGGAGGGATCTAAACACATCTAACTTGAGGAAAATCTCATGATCACTTCTTCATTTAATCCCAACAGCACCTATGTTAAACTGTTAATGTCGAAATGTTATTTTAAGAGCTACTGTTTACAAGAGATTGTTTACAGCAAAATATTACTTCTCGATATCTCTAAATATATTACACAGTAAAATCCCAAGAGTTAAATTAACTCTACTCGGAGTATATTTGGTCCCACTCTATATAGAGTTAAACCGACTCTGAGAAAGAGTAATTTAATAATCTATTTTCTTCATGTTTTTCCAAATCTGCATGGAAAATGCAAACTAAATATTAACTATTCAGAGAGGGACCAAGTCCACTCCAGAAAGAGTGGACTGTTTAGTTCAAATAGACTTATTTAAATAACTCTCCTTCAGAGTTGGTTTAACTCTATATAGAGAGGGACCAAATACACTCTGAGTAGAGTTAATTTAACTCTTAGGACTTTACTGTGTAGCTGTGTGGTAATCTTCAGAGCTAAAGAAGCCCAAGCATCATTACTAGGATTTATGTATCTTTTGTATGTTAGAATTTGATCAAATTTTGAATAAATCAACAGTAAGGTCATTGCTCACCATAACTTGAATCCTACACACTAACATCCTTAGAGTAAAATTGACTCTATCCAGAGAACATTTGGTTTAATTGAGTCTGATAAGAGTTATTTAGTCATCTATTAAATTTGTTTATTTGTTCATTTCATCTGTGAGTTAAAAGTCTTTTAGTTGAGCCTGTAGATAAATAGGCACAGTAGGTTCAATTTGATTGACCATGATCATCAAAATAAAATACATTTAGGGGTATACTTACAGTATAATTGCAGAAGACAGGGAATTGCTGAGGCCTTTGGGTAAATTTGGCAAGGGTGTCGAGGCTACACCACTACTCATTTTGATGTAACATCCTGGTATTAATTTATTTATTTATTTTACCACAGTGATTTAATTTAAAGACACTCTGCATGGTGCAATCTCATCTGCATGCACATTCAATTTCAGCAATCCCTTGCAAAACTGTTTACAAAATAAAGGCACAGCAATATAAAATAACTTCCTGTTAACCTTGCCTGTATATATGAAACTTATCTCCAAAATATTACGATATTTTTATACTCTACAGTCCTATTTTCGTCTGGTCTCACAATGTTTTCAGGTGAAGGAGAGATATAGAGTAGCTAAATAACCATTTTGTGCATTACAATTACAGATTACAATTACAATTTGCTTCTTCATGCACCGTACTCAAGAAAGCCGAATTGCACTTTTTGTCTGCAGCCAGACTCTTAGCACCACTTCCCACAGCTCAAGCTGGTTTTCCCATGTGCTCCCCCAGTTTAACTCAGGCATAGCTATAGTAAACAACCTGTCTTGGGCTGCAGGGATATGTGGATGATTCTGAAAAGATTATATTATTTTGAACCAATCATATGATCCCATGACACATCCACAGATATTGTAGTATTTTACTTTTTCATGTCACCCATGTGTACAAAGTGTCACAAAACATAACAGGAAATAGCTAAAAGTTCAGCAATACTTTATTTTGTTTAACAAATATATTACTATAGATTATAATAAATGAAAATGAAACAAACATCTTTTGTTTGCATCTTTAGTACGCATCTTTAGTCAGCTGTAGTGCATGTCTATCACTCGCATTTAGCAAAAAGAGATCCACCTTGAGCCAGGATGTCAATTTGCACATCACAAATATGTGAATCAATCACATTTTAAGACTCATTCGACTTAAAAACCAACAAAAGGCATCTTTACTAGAAAATCCAGAGCTTCCAGCACATAGATGACAAGGTTTCACTATGTACATCAAAATACCACACAGGACTGCGCTTGTGAGTGGGAGCTGTCCGTTCACAGTAGGTGAAAACAGTAGCGTTCGCAACAAATTTCTCTCATTCACCCTTCCTCTCGTACATAGAGAGTAGAGAGAATCCGTTTAGTAGTCCTTTGAGAACAATTGGGTTTGTTCACGGAGAGCTAGAGATGATGAGTGGTTTGGAACGAGGCAGAGATGTGAGAGGGAAACGCATGTTATCGACTGTTCAGAAGAACAGAGACATAAATGACTGAAGCCAAGGAAAGAAATGGGAAGATAAAGTCCAGGTGTAAAGGAGATGGAGAAGGCAGCAGACAATAGAGACAAGCTAGAGAGCGCCGGTGACAAGACGAAGACGACGCAATGTTACAAAGTCTGATAATGGAAGAGAATGTCTCAACAATTAATGAGCCTGGTCTCACATCTCATTCTCTCTGCAGAAACAGCCAGAATGAGGGATCAGAGACGCGTGGAGGGGCTGAATGTCTTTGGTCTCATTTCCCTCAGAGGGGCCTTGAGGCAGGCAAAACTTTAAAAAGAGCAAAAAGAGGAACGAAAATGAGGTCATTGTGTTTCTGACATAGAAACTTAGGCCATTGCCTTTGGGTACTACATGTGCGTTATCTCACTGAGTTATTCACAAGACAACAGTTTGAATCCTGGAGAGGCAGTCGGCCGTTATCAATCCTCAAATATTGCTTCCTGGTCGATTAGTCTATTTATATCTAGTCTTAACATATCATATATTTTTTCTTTTGTCCGTATATGTATACAGTGAGTACAATAGATATTCGGTCACTCTGTGATTTTGCAAGTTCTCATTCATTCATTCATCCATTCATTGTACCCATTGGGGGTCACTGGGGTCCTATATCCAGTGCACATTGGGTGAGAGGTGGCGGCACACCCTGGACAGGTCGCCAGTCCATCACAGTTTGCAAGTTCTCCTACATAAAAATCAAGGAGGAGTCTAGAATTTTCAGTATAGGTGCATGTCCTAATAAGTATAACCTGGAAATGTTTTTTTAACAATTTATTTGTAAGTTACTGGGTTAAATAAGTATTTGATCCCTGGTGGTGTGCTTTGGGTCATTGTCATGTTTGAGAACCAACCACGACCCATCTTTGATGCTTTGATTGAGATGAGGCTTGTGCCCGATATCTCTCAATACATAGTCTCCTTTATCCTCTCCTTAATACAGTGCAGTTGTCTTGTTCCCTGTGCTGTTCCCAAGAACATGATGCTTCCACCCCCATGCTTAACTGCAAGTGATGATGTTTAGCCTTCTTCAACACAGTGAATTAAAACCAAAAAGTTCTACTTTGGTCTCATCGGACTTTCTTTCATGACTCCTTTGGATCATCCAGATGGTCCCTGGCATAAAGACAGGCCTGAACGTGAGATTTCTCCTTCTGTGAGATTTGAATGATTTTGAACCATGGCGTGTATTACTGATGGTAGCCTTGGTTCCAGCACCCCAGATCCCAGCTCCTCCCGTGTAGCTCTAGGATGATTTTCTGACAATTCTTCCAACAGTTTTCAGCTCTCTGAAGGTCTACAGTTTTGTCTCGTGTGCCTTTTGTCAGCTCAAGTTTGTCCATGTTGCTACTGTGCATACCATGGTGCACAGGTGTCTTTATGGCAGTTAGCGACCTCACACAGGTGATACTAAATTAGAATCTTGACCAAGTGTAGCAAAACGTAAAAAAACAACAGGTCTTTGTTGTCATACTTATATATAATTATTTCTATTCTATTTTCAACATTGTGTCAATGCAGGTTTCGTAAAATTAAACTTGATATCCTTGTAAAGGGATGTCACTGAGCAGGGTTCTCTCTGGAGCCGAGCTGCTCCCATACAGTACTGTGTTCGTGACTAGCTTGTGAAAGTGCTATTTACTGTGTGCCTTTGACAGAGTGTAATCTCTATCAAACGGCTTTACATTCAGCAGCTTACGCAATGAAACGGCTTGTATGTGGGTTCCTGCTCTGCGCATTATCAATATCCTCTCTGCTCTAATAGAAGTCAACGTGAGGGGAGGCGAGTGCTTTTACTTCTCTGTTTACCTCATTGATTAACACTGATGCACTCTTCGCTCAACACAGTTTTGAAATGAGACTTCACTCAGACTCTATGGCTGAGTTTCCTCATGCTGTATCTTCAAAATTCCTGGCCACAGGAAGAAAGAATAGAGTTCAAGACTCTGTGAGAAACTGCACGAGGAAAAAAATGGGAATTATCTCTGCTGGATGGAAATAGCCTCCTGATTTAATCAAACTAAAGCTTTTAAAATAGGAGATTTAAAAGTGATGACAGGAGGGGTCCATAGAATGGAAATTAAGACTGTTTCACGGTAATTATGCATCATATTGACATGCAATTAATTCAGTGTGTGTTTGATTAGAGATTGTGGTAGGGAGGCCCTCAAAAAAGATATGTTGATCAAGTCAAGAATTAGACTAAATTACTAAAATAATTATGTGAGACTGCCACTTCAGGTTGAGCATATCACGGTAAAGTCTAGTTATTAAACCTAATAACCAACTTATTTAAATGTCACAAAGACAATATTTTCATAGTTGTACTATTACTGGAAGATTCCATCCTACCAACGTCACAAAGATTGGAGGATTCTAAAGGTTTTTTAAATTTTTTTTAAAGATTGTTGTAGGTTTTATGAATGGTAGAACGTTGTAGACAGGAAACAATGCAGAGTGAGAGATGCTGAGATCAGGACCAAACCCACGGCACCCCTGCTGAACCGCTGCTCCATGGTGCAGTATGTTTCTGATTTTGTATATTTATTGAATCAGACAGTTGAGATTTGACAGTAAAGAGATGATCTGAAGGGTTCACAAACTTTGCAAGCCAACATTTATGTTTTGAAGCTTTAGCAAAAGGCTCTCTGGACTGACTACAATTATGTTAAGTTCTGTCTTAAGTATTTTATCTTTCATCTTAATTCTGAGGTCTATTAATAATCTTGTTAAAATGTATTTTAACACATAGTCAGAGAGACTTTTAGACACAGCGTTATAGCTGTGATAATTGTGAGCCAATGTATATTCTTTTTTTTTTTTTTGAACCTTGTCCTGTCCCGCTCAAAAGCCATCACATGGGAGAGTAAATGCTTTGCTGAGTTGGACAGTTTTACTCTCTCCAGGGGAGTAAAACACCTGGTGTGGTGTTTTCTCCTCTGGATTGGAGCATTGAATGCATGTAAATATTTATTAGTTGTGGTTCCCATGAGTCAGTTTACATCAGTTGTGCCAGGACAAGACAGCATTGGACTGAAAGGGGGAGTGGATAAGGGATTGGGGAAGGGTGAGGGGGAAAGGTTCACGAGTGAAAAAGAAAGAAAAGAGAAAAGAGAAAAAAAAGTAAATAAATAAAAATAAAATAAGTACATATCTACCTGAACATAACATATACGTGAGCCAATGTATATTCACTGATTTATTACTTTTCCTCATTTGGAAATTTAACAATTGTAGCATTTTCACTCTGTTTCACAAATAAACACGCCCCTCACTACTGATTGGCTACCCCATCTGTTTACCTTACTGACCCGGGCCTCAGGTTTCCACCTTTAATATACTTTTAAATTCAAATGGGGTTAAAAGGTTTTTTTTTGTGCACATTGCTTTTTAATAACCATGTGCATCTTTCCATGTGAATACGTACCTCTTTTATGGGTGACACAGAACTTGGCACAGGAGACAAAATTGAAAGGCTACAAGGTAAAGCAGAAAAGCACTCTGTCTTAAGGCAAAGAATGTGAATTAAAGCAGCGTAGTGTTAACTGAACAGCAGGATATGCACCCGACCTATTGATTGCTTACGGAGCATATCGCCTGGGGAAATAAGGTGTTTTTAAATAAGAAATACAATAGAGTGCTGGAAAACAATGGACTATGCATGTATTTCTGTAGTTGTGCTTTTCAGTGTTTCCAGAGATAAACATGACGTGTGTGCCGTTTTAAGTGGAGCTCTTGGTTTCAAACCTATTCAGATCAAAACCTGGCACAGACCGCCTGTTGCTTCTTGATCCCCTCAAAAGAAAACATCACAAAAAGATGCTCAGTTGATGTTACATATGCACTGTAATTCACTATGCTATTGAAGCAGCAGGCTTGTTATGTGAAAGACACTCAACAAAGGGTGAAAATGGAAGGAGGTGATTTGTGACTGCCCACCAAGCTAATCTAAGCCTTTGATGGCTCCGGTTGTTCTGAGCATCACTTCTTTTGCTCTTCAGAGGTGTCGTGTTTTTTTCTTCCCAATCTTTCTCTCTCTCTCCCAATCCTTTCCTCTTCTTCCTTCTTTCTCTTAAACCCCCTGTGCGACTTATGAGTCATCACATCCATTTCTACAGTGTGAAACCCTAGCTGTTCACAGTATTACTGTATAACAGTGCTGACATCTATTTAGTTGTTTCTCTCTTTTTGATTCATTCTTTCAGTTACTTCAACTTTTAGATTACACTTATTCATTACTAACTCATTTTTCATACTATAATCATAATCATTTTATAATGTAAGAGAGAGAGCAGGTGACAGTGAGAAAGAGCAGAACAGATTCTCATTCTCTTTTCTATTAGAAATAATTAGTTAATTTTACAGTAATAAATGTTTTCAACTGTTAAATTTAAGGTCTTACTTTGTAAAATTAATTAAGTTTTTTGTAGGGTTTTTACATGTTTTGTGACATGATTTATGGGCATTTTTAAAGTGCACATTTTTTTAGAAATCTGTTTTGATCGAGCTTGTACTTTCGTTCCCAGAAAGCTCTGTGATTTTCACAGACTTAAAAAGCCACAGCAAAAGAGGCTGTTAATGCTGCAAGAGTGTGAGTGGCCTCTGGTGAGCCAGTCTTCTGTGTTTGGTCGTGCTAATGCTAACTATCCCCTGAAGTCCTCAATCTGAACTCTATAGTCAACACATCTGTAGAGGAGAGAAGCTCTCTTTGACTGTCTTAAAGAGGTGACAGGGAAGTCAATAGAAGAACCAATGGCCCACTTTATTCTGCCTCTGTTTATCTCTTGTCTTTTTCGTTTTGCTCTTTCTTTTTTAATCGCTGTGTATTTGTATTATTCAAACATATCCCTGAGCCCGTGTGGAGAAAAAGACTTTAGAGCAATGCTGGCTTAAAGTACCTTTTTCCGATGTTGAGATGTTTCATCCATTCTCAATGCAGAAACATGATTTACCAAGACGCTGCTGGTTATATAAAGCCTTAAAGGGGTTTATGATGAAACAGATTACGGAAGAAGACCTTGTGTCTGTTATGTCAGAACGATTATTATGATGCCACAGCCCAAAAACATTCATGCCAGTTTGAATGGTAACTCTAAAAGTGGTCACATGTGTGAGTGTAAATGGTGAGTGAGAGTGTTCCTCACCATTTTCATTCACTTCTTCTTGAGTTTAAGCACTTAACATAACCGGAAAGAATACACACCCGTAGCTTAAAATGTATTTCTGGATTTAATCGATTCTATAGCAGCCCGATTGCACAGTGCAGCTTCCTCTCAACAAAAGGTCCATGGTTTGAGCGCAGCTTCCTCAGTGGAGTTTCAACATTGAAGATGATGATTAAAGGTGACTTTTTATGACATATCCAGCTTCAAATTAAGCTTTGTTTGTGTTCAGTCTGCACCAAGGCAACTCAAGTAAGGAGCGTCAGAGGGGGCGGTGCAAAAACAACTTGTTACATCATTAAACAATGAATTACGTAAATCATTTTGTTGAGCCATTTGCTTCTTCCTATTCAGGGTCACATGGTTCACCTTTGGGTGCACATTGGGCGAAAGGTGGACAGGTTGCCAGGCAATTTGGTCTTGTACCACTGCACCACCATCCACCCACCACTAAACACCACTTTTTCATGTTCATGACCCCTTTAATCATAAATATATACTGTGTTCGATTCCGAAGGTTAATGTCTGATGAAAAAGTCAATGTAATAAATATATCTGTAAACAAGTAAATATCAAAGTATTTTAGTTTATGGAATACATTTACTGCATTAACTGTCAATGTTTTTTAGCTTTCATGATATATTTTTTGGACAGTCCACATAGGCTCTGAGAAATTGCTAAGGAATGTTACATTCAAAAGCGTACTCTTTACTCATAGTCTATTTTAAAACTGCATTCTCCTGCTTTTTTTCTTCATTTTGATAGATTGATGCTTGTTTTATATCTACTGATGATCCACTTGAATTAAAATGCATGCTTTCCTAAACACATCTGTCGCTTCATTCCAAAATCTGTCCTCTTCCCCTCTCAATGACGTGCTGTTCCTGGATGGCAGGAGCTCAGCTGCTATTCCCTCCCAGCGTTAGAGGGAAATCATTTTATGTCACTGCTTCTCATTGGAATATTAGACTTTGCTCATAAACCACCTCTGCAGGACACAAGTTTCCATCATTGCAGAGGACGGGAGGAGGAACTAGCATAGCTCCCTGCTGTTCATTCTGGACCCTATGGAGAGCCATGCACGGCTGACTTGTTCACTCTTTTGTGCCAAACAGGCAATGGTGGACTGCTAATTCACTTGCATGTGGAGAACATGTTTGTGCGATCACCCGGTTTGATTTGAATATACTCTGCATGCATGAAGAGGTAAAACGGAGCGAGGGAGATTGATGACAGGAGCAGAAGTGTAGAACCACGGATTAGTGAGGAGTGATCCGCTAAACAAATCTGACACATGCAAGCCTACGATCAGTGTGTGTTTAACGTGCAGCTGAAGGAGGAAGACGAATGCGTGGCGTTTTCTGAGAAAGGGTCTTTTCTGAGAGATTTTCAGGTTAATTCTGTGTCACGATTCAATGTTTTAAGATTTCAGCATTTCTTTTTATCGCTGCACTGCTTAACACCGTTAAACTACAGGTAGCTGAGGACAATTTAAAAACCTCCTAAATTAATGCGATCGTTAATTCCCGTTTCAAACTCTTCTGATCCTCTATAATTGGAGACTAGGGATGTGAATGTTTGTGCACATCGCAGTTTGATCTGATGGTCATAACACTTTAAAAACATTTTTTTCAATATGTTTAATTAAAACCAAGAGAATAGCTTGCACTTATTACAATACATTATAATAATCCAGTACATCTGAGGGCAGCACATTGGCACACTGGTTGTGCTTCTGCTGCTCAGTTAGTAGGTCACCAGTTCAAGTTGGCATTTACATTTATGCATATCGTAGACATTTTTATCCAAAACGACTAACATTTTGAGGAACAAACACATTTAATCCCTTTCCCTGGGGCTCCAACTCACAACCTTTGCATTGCGCAAAGCTCTTCAGACTGAGCCACATGAAACTCTCTTGAGAATTGAAGATAAGGTAGGGCTAAAGGTAGTGAGGTCTTTCGAAAAAACAATCATTCAACCACATTAATGGATTATTTTGCAGAATAAAAAAAGTGACTTACCAACTGAGTATGCTCTCCAGGGCACTCGAGAACTCATCCCATGTGATTTGTAACTCTGGAAAAAGAATACAACAATGTCCTTCTTGAGTCCTGTGGGCTATTTAGGAAAGTATGGAGTCTTTGGGCTTCTAATAAGTTGTATTCAGTCTCTGAATGACCAGAGCATGAGCTTGGTTCCTATTGTTCCCACGGGGATAAGGATCAGCACCTTGAAAGTCTGAGGCCACGGTCCTCAACCCGGAGGACTGTGTTCTTTCCTCAAGTGGCTTTTGGTTTTATTCGAGAATGGAGATTTACAGAGGAATTGGTGAATTGGATGTAGTAAACTTTTGAAAAGAAAGAATTTCAATTTCGGGTTCCTATTCAGAACTATTCTTGGCTACAAGGGGTCAAATCAAGTTGCTGAGCTCTAGTTTGTTTAATCTGGTCCACCCTAGTTGAATCATACAGACCCCTCATTGGTCACAAATGTCGTATTTCCTCAACTGCTTTTCGAATGGCCTAACACCTGAAGACTGGGACAATGTGCTCCAAATGGACAGACTTTGCTCATTGATTTTGAGCCTTGGCAGCTCTCAGACTGATTTTTTAGTCCGCTTTCTCAACTGCCCAAATGAACCAAACTAAAAGAGAAAAACAAACCCAAGTTCGAATTAATCGAACTAACCAAGTCAGGTGTGAAAGCACCATAAGAAATAGGACTAGAGCCACTATTTCCTTAACATTGATAGGAGCCATTGATGAACAATGTTTATTAGTTTTTAGAGCATGTTACTGTACAGAATTGAGCAAAATTAAGTGGACAAAGGGAAAATTCAATTAGTTTAATTCCGCAAAACAAGAGTCTAAAAACACACATGCTAACGCACAGCAGATTAGCTGCTCGAGCCCCCTCCCCACAGCCGCACTGGTGGTGTTACCTCATTAAAGCCAAATCAAGGTAACAGATCAGTCCATCTCAGACCCCATGGGAGTGTCTTTGATGTTGAGTGGAGCATGGAGACCTGAAAGAGAGAGAGAGAGACAGAGAGAGAGAGAGAGAAGCTGTGAGAGTGACTAACATGGCAAACGCCCACGAACGACTTCACACATGGATACACACTCACACTACAATCATTTACATGGCTGTACGGACCTATTCATCAGTGTCCATGCATCCATGCACACTCTCAAACATGTGTTCATGTGTGAAATGGATTAGCTTCAATGCTTGCACACACAAATGCTAATACATCTGAGAAAGGCTTATTATGAAATCCATATAAATCCTTTTTGTCGGGTTTCTGCAGATATCTGACATTTCCACTGCCTCAGACGTCCAGTTTGTTTCAGGGGTGAAGTGGTCATTAAGACATGGCTCCTTCCTAAGCTTTGATGTTTGAACCAGTGTAGCACAGAGATACTGGGTAGCACCATGTTTCTCTTTTCTCCTCAGCGGATACACCCCTCATTCCATCTACAAAATGGTTGTTTTATTATGATCTAAAATAGTTTTTCTGATGAGGAATGTAGTTTTGCTAATGTTTAGAATGCTAATGTACTCTGGGAAGTGTATTGAAGGACTTATTTCATAAAACTGTGCTGTGACGTGGGTCTTTGGTTCTGATGGATGTTTTCTCACTGTGTATTTTAGGACGACCATTCCATGTTCTTCCAGTTTGGTCCCTCTATCGAGCAGCAAGCCTCTGTTATGCTTAACATAATGGAAGAATATGACTGGTACATATTCTCCATTGTCACCACCTACTACCCCGGATACCAGGACTTTGTCAATCGGGTGAGTTATTATTGACAATTTTAATTTTTTAGGGCCCAAACAGCATCGCTGTGCAGGCAACTATTGTGTTTGATCCATTTCTTCTTTGCTATTATTATTCTTCTTCCACTTCCGCCATTGAAGTCAATGGCAGCTTTATGAATTGATGGTAGGAAACTTATGAAATTTGGCACAATGATACAGTTGGCCATTATTAGCAATCTAACCCAATCTGGACCCTCTAACTCAAACTCTATAGCACCACCACTAGTTCAAATGTGCTAATAACTTTTGAACTGTATGATCTAGAGACTCCTCCTGGACTGACTAACATATTTTTACTATATTTGTTCCAGAACATCCTCTGACTATGCAAACTAAAAGTTATGATTCAGCAAAGTGTTCACGAATGAGGCATGAATATTTATGATGTAACGCGCACCAAAATTGTTGTAAAAAAGCTGTATCTCAGTAACACTTTAGTATATCAACACCAAAGTTGGTGGATTTAATAAACACCTTGGACTGAGGCAGCTGCCTGCAGAGTTTCAGCACAGTGCCCCCAAATAGGCTTTTTTGCCTTATAATTCAATATCTGTTCATCGTAAAATCCCAAAATTCAAGATGTTTGGACCATCTCGAAGAGTCAGACTGTCTCCATTTTTAGTATGTTGGTCATTTTGAAGGTCGGTCATCTTGAATTGAATCAAAAGTTGCATTTCTTGCACATGCATCAACATATCATTACAAAAGGTGGCTTGCATGTTTGCCCAACATGATTTCTGGTAGCGCCACTTTGTAGTCAAATTATATAATTACATTTTGTTAGCTTTAACGTATAAAAATGTGTTTATTTGCCTGTCTACCAAATCACTGTTTTAGCTTGTACAAGTTTGGCCCCGTATTACTGCACGCAGTTTTTTTTTTTGCTCAAGACGTTGTGAGGTTAGAATGAACGTCTCCATCTAGCCTTTTAAACTATCACTATCTTATGTAGGTCCATCCAGACTTGTCTTTTGGTCCAGATGGATATACTTTGAAAGGTTGTTGCTTCTGTTTACTCTTTTTTACTAGTAACTAGGTTGATACTCTCTCCTAATCACAGTTAGTATAAAAAAACATAAATCTGATTTCTAGGTGATAATTATACCTATTTTCGATGCAAATCAGTCATGTTACTTATTTAATTTTTTTGTTCTGTATTATTTCCTGTCTCCCACTGTTGAAACAAACCTACCATTAAAAGTATTGCCAAATAATTTGTTTGTGAACAAAAATAGATGATGCTTATTTGATTTAATCTTTTAAAACTTAGACAATAATACTTTTAATAAGTTATTAAATATTCCTACAAGCTAACAAACTTGTTTAAATGTATTCCCTGCTGTGCTATTTATGTAATGTTTACTTAAAGTGCACTTGTTGTTGGTTCAAAAAGCTCATATTTTAGTTTTAGGAGTCAAATACAACAGACCGAATTGCTGAAAAGTTCAAAAACTTTCATTTTCTCATAAACATTTTCAAACTTACTTCCCAACAACTCTATATTGGTTCCTCCAGAGATCTTTCAGCAGCTAATTTTCTCCAAACTCTTCTTTGCATGATGACAAATAGTTGTGTTATTGTGGTCTGGTTTTTTAAACTAATTTTCAACAGATTAACAGGTGAACAGATGACGATTCATTTGAACTAGTGCTGGGCGATATGACGATATATATCGTGGGGACGATAGAAAAGTGTCTATCGTCCTATTTTTCTTCTATCGTTTCTATCGTTTCTAACCTAATTTTATCAATTACTAAAGAAAATATTGCATTAAATAGGCTATGACAAATGTATGATATGTCTTGTGGCTATGCAATGCATACTCTACCCTTTATATAAGTGATAATCAAGAATAAAAATGAACTTTTTCGCAAAGAAACTCCGTCTTGTGATTTTGCGACGTGACGCTTTACGTTGTTGCGACATGCTTTACGCTAGTTAACTCGTGAGTGCTTAAAGACGGAGACGCAAGAGATGAATGCCCGGAGTCGCAACAAATTGAAACTGCTACGCAGGCAGCAGCCCAAGAAGTACTTTTACCGAAACGTGGGGGTACGTCAGTGATTTGGTTGCATTTTGGCTTCAAGAGCTCCGACGCAGAGCAGAAGACAGTCATCTGCAAACTCTGCCAAAAAACTGTTTCCGCGCCCGACGCTAACACAACAAACCTCTTTTACCACTTGAAGAAGGTTCACGAAAAAGAATACTGGAGAATCGAAGAAATGCGATGTAAAGAAAGTTGTGAAACAGCCCGGGCAAGTGGCGAGAAAAAATATAGCCAGCCTAAAATTAAAGAGTCTTTCATAAAATGCACACCGTATGAAAAAACGTCCCAGCGCCATAAAGAGATCACATGTGCCATCTTGCATTACTGTTGTAAAAGCATGATCCCCGTGTATGCAGTTGAGAAGGGTAGCTTCTGAGACCTCGTCAAAGTGCTTGACCCGAGGAACGTTATGCCCAGTCGTAAGCACTTCAGTAATGTCAAGTTGCCTCGCTTATATAACGCATGCCGGGCCCAAGTAGAGAAGGATGCTTGCAGTGTGGTCCATTATTTAATTTTTTTAAATAGTTTAATTTGATAATACTATTTAAATAACTATGATGTGGTTAAAAAAATGTGAAGGCTACTGTAGCTCTACCTCCACCACATCTGTTGTCATTTGATACGTTTACATTGCTGCACTAAAATGTAGTTTTTCTCATTTGTGACAGTTCAGTTAAATGTCACTTCAAAATAAAGTTGCAAAAAGAAGTATGCAAGGATATTTTTGTCAAACTTTTCAGAGAATAACTGAAAACGTACTTTATTGTGGTATATCGTGATATATATCGTTATCGTGATATAAAATAATCCATATCGTGATATATAATTTTTCCATATCGCCCAGCACTAATTTGAACATTGATCCAGTTCTACACTTTTAGATGCTCCGTGCACCAGTATAACAGGAACACTTTAAAAGTATGGTTTGTCAACTGAAATGCTTTTATGTAATCAGATTCTCCAAATGTACTTCTTGGAGTTTACTGTGCAGTACAGTACTGAATAAATTTGTCCATTAGAATATGTTAATAGCAAAGCATCCTAATTTTTGTATTAGTGTTATTGTTTTATGTAACGTCTAAAGTTAATTGTATTTTGTATTTTTCAACAGTAGTTTAGGCCGTTTGATTCTAACACTAATTGGGACAGTTCTGTTTAAATGAAGCCTACTCACAATCCCTTTAAAAGCATGCCTTCTGTAGATCCTGGTCTTGTTTATCGAATCCCTGAAAAGTATCCTCAGGGTACCCAACAGTCATCTATCCAGCACCCTACACCAATTTGGCCAAATTGAGATTGGGATCTGTTAAACCCCAGACAGAACAGCTGTCTGCTTGACTGGTTGTAATTTTGGAGACTCTCACTGGTTGAGTTCACAGTGTAATCCAGGCTCTGTGAATCCCTCTGGGGAAGCAGCCTATGCAGTTTGTGCCTTTCATCATCAGGAGTTTGCCAACACTCCCGTCGCAACTAAATGCCTTCCTTTTTACTTCCATGTTCTGTGCACTGGCCCTCCTGTCAATATATTGTAGTGCATCCGTTTTCACCGTGCTCTACTTTCTTTCTTATTCTTATTTCAGAACCAAATTTACGTCATGTCATTTTGAACCCATGTGATCCTGGAGAGAAGTGCTTCATGCAAGTCTGAAAGTCACACGGATTTGGAATGAGTAACTGATGAGTAGTGGAGTTTTCCCCGGAACCTTTATTATTCATTTCTGACATGTTTCTCACACCGCATCAGCCCTTATTATGCACACTTGCAAACTTAAAGGATTTGTAATCCAACTAATAATCATACAATACCATATGCCATTTTATTGCTCGTGAACGCTTGTCCCAGTTTCCTTGAACTTTATAGTAACCCATACTGTAAAGCTAGCAGAATGTAAATACTCCATGTTAAACTTTAAGGATTATTTTGTTTTTTAATCACAATAGCAATATTCTCCTAAATGCAAACAGAAAAAGAAACATGCTGCTAATAGAGAAACTCGATGCAAATAGAGAAATGTGCCACAAATGAGCTACAGATAAACACAATACAAATTGAGAAATATGCTACAAAAAGAGAAATGTGATAGATATAGAGAAACGTGATGCAAATAGAGAAACATGCCAGAAATAAAGAAATGGGCTACAAATAGAGAAACATGCCACAAATAGAGAAATGGACTACAGATAGAGAAACATTCTGGAAGTAGAGAAACATGCTGCAGATAGAGAAATGTGCCAAAAATAGAGAAATGAGCTACAGATAGAGAAACATCACAAATCGAGAAATGTGATGGAAATAGAGAAACACGATGCAAATAGAGAAACATGTACGGTACTTTCTCCTGAATGCTCTCCTTAAACATCAGAATAAGATACAAGCAGGAGAATGGGAATATCACTTCATACTCACTTCAACTGTGAGTATTTGTTGAGCTAGTGATGTTTTTTGTGGATAAGTGACTTCTGTTTTAAATCACAGAGACTTATGCTAGTGTAAACATGTGATAAAAGATGTTCATATGTGAAACATTACTCTTCGTATGTATAAACATAAATGTGAATGATGCTTTATAGATTGTTGGGAGATTGAAAGTGTGTGAACTGTTCATATGTCTGTCTTTTATGGAGTGTTGAACTCTGAGACCCTATGAGATTAATGTTAATTATAGAGAGTCAGTGGAGTACCATTCATTAAACATTTTTAGAACCCAGTTAGTGGCTGTATTTTATTTGAAAATACACTTTGAGATTTGTGGTTTCTAACCCACAGATACTAGATATCTAAGGCACAATATGAGACCTCCTAAACATGTTTCTGACCCCCAGAGGTCTGGTTAAAGTTCTCCAGT
The DNA here is from genome assembly GCA_007224835.1 of Danionella cerebrum. Classification (NCBI taxonomy): domain Eukaryota; kingdom Metazoa; phylum Chordata; class Actinopteri; order Cypriniformes; family Danionidae; genus Danionella; species Danionella cerebrum. The sequence continues at coordinate 731,087 of SRMA01025600.1, forward strand.
ACACTGTGCAGTGGTCATGCTGGAGCTCTTTGATTGGAATTTTACAGCTACTTGCATTGAGCTTGCGGCGATTCAGATGTGCAGGGGACAGGTGGCTCTGCACTCCTCTGTTCTGGATGATCTTCAGGGGAATGGGGACAGCCGGGTGTTTGATCTCTCACCAGTAAACCCAGAGCCAGCTCTGTGTGCTGTTGACTGGTGATCAGTGGTTCAGGAGAATGCAGACTTAAAGAAGTCTGTGTCCAGTGTCATCCTCTTTTCCCTCCTTCCACACCGTGTTCCATTTTCTCCTCAGAAGTCATGCGCCTTTAGGGAACTGTCAAAACCGTAATCCAGAGCATGAAACAACATCGCTATTTTAAACTTTTTAAATTGTAGTTTTTAGCCACCCCCTAAATAGTTAGCCCTCTCTTACAATAGATAAAGTGTCCTGCGGTCTAGTAGCACACTTGTTCCAGGGGCTAGAGCAGAACTAGTTTGCTTGTTTTCCCCTTGGGTGCTGGAATCTCACTCTCCACTTGACTGCATTTGTGTAATGATACTGTCAGTGCGATTTGCATGTCTGTCAAATTGGCTGAAAGTACGGATCGCAACAGAAATGTGCATCATCAGATTTGTGGGTACGATAATTTCATCTTCTAGTTCTGACTGGAGCTGATTCTAATGGAAAGCATCTCTGCGGACTCCTGTTTGAGCAGTTGGTTATGAGGAAATGCAGTTTAATTTCTTTCCGTCTCTTGTGTGTTTGGAAATATGGGTTAGGCTTGCATCTTTACAAATCACAGAGATATAAATGGATTGCCTTGCTGTTATCCGAAAGATCCGCATAATAGGAATTGCACTTTTAGCGATAATATATTTCATTTGCTAAAGTGCCTTTAAACTTAGCTTCTCAAAGAATGGAGAAACACATTAATCGATTGATTCGTTGATTGATAATTTTTTTAAAGTTAAATTAGCTGTACATTCTCAATCTCACTGTGAAAATTCAATGTTGTCAAATTAAAATGTTTTTATGCTAAGCATTGCTTTCTTCTGGCTTTCTCTTAAATTGCTCTATTTTAAGAACAAAATTAAGGACTTCCCCAATTATTTTTCCTGTTGTTTAGATTCGTAGCACCGTGGAGAACAGTTTTGTTGGCTGGGAACTAGAGGAAGTGCTTCTGCTGGATATGTCAGTAGACGATGGTGACTCAAAGATCCAGAACCAAATGAAGAAGCTTCAGAGTCCAGTTATACTGCTCTACTGCACTAAAGAAGAAGCCACCACCATTTTTGAAGTGGCACATTCTGTTGGTCTCACTGGTTACGGTTACACCTGGATCGTACCATCTTTGGTGGCAGGGGACACGGATAATGTACCCAGTGTCTTTCCAACAGGTAAGAAGTAATTTAAATGAGTTCAAATGTTCTATTAAAACAATGATAACAAAAAAAAAAACTTGGTTAAATGAAAGAATGTGTTAAAGGAACAACCTACTAACTCTGTTTCATAAAAAAGTAAGTAGATCAGTGGTATTTGGTACTGTTCCCAATCTATTTAGGATGCATGCATTTTGATTAGTCTGAGCTGATATTTTTTGCTTCATGAACTCATTGTGATTTTAGTCACTTCTGAAACTTCTTTAGCTTGCCTTCTTGTTTTATGTATTATTTACTTTGAAAAAACTATCCTTTACTCACATTTTAAACACGACAGATTATAAAATTACATCTCTTCATCACTTAAGAGTAAAAAAGTTGACTTAATGCAAACATTAACACTCTCTAATGGAGGGATGGTATGAAATGCTCTCATACAAAATCAAACGTGACCCTAGCCTTCTTAGCTTTGTGGTCTCAAAATGTTTTAAATTTCATTTTTTCAAATGATGGTTCATTATAAAAACAAAGTGTTCCAGAACACTGTGATATTGTAGACATAATATCGAGGTATGTATCGTTTCGTGAGCATTGTTACACTCAACTTATTAGACCTCCAATAAATTTTATTAAAATATTTGCGGCAGCTGTAATTGCATACATTGTGTAGTTTGGTAGAATCCCTCCATCAGGGATGGATGGAGGTGAAGGCGTGACTGAACTAAATCCCAATCAGGCAAAACACAAACCAAACCGGGTGTTCGGTAAGACAAAGGGTCAGAAAATATGTAGCATTTAGCAAAGTATCTGCAAGCATTCTGTGCATCTTTAATGGTAACTACAGAGGGATCAAATAGGGCCAATGTTTGTGTGAAAGACAGGTGCAAGATTTAAGTGGCAACAAGATAAACAAAATTTATTTCTTTTAAGCAACGCAAGCTACTCCAAGAAGCTGTACACAAAAAGAACGTACTCATAAAATACATACTCAACACCTGCTCAGAACAGATTCAAAAAGCCACCAAATTAACTCACAGTTTAAGATACACAACTGAAAACGCTGGAGTATAAAGTCTCTTCTTGAATGCATCAACAGTAGGCGCAAATCAATATCTTTCAGTAGGGTAGCCGGGGGCAGCCACAAATAATCCCCTGTCTCCCTTTGACCTTAGTTTGGATGTAGGGATCACTAGGAGCCTGCGTCTTTTGACCTCAATGACTATATGGCAAACAAATGAACGCTTTAACAAAAGCTGTTTGAATGGGATCCAAGGCACCAGAAAGCCCCTGAAAGAAACAATTGAGGCAAGCCAAAGCTAGTTCCTCAATACAATAGTCTCATCGACTTTAAAAGTGGAAATCACAAACTCCTTGCTGTTAGAAATATGCAAGTCGTAAAAGTATCAATAACGTCCTGGTGATGTTTTTGACTCCAGGCACCAAAGAGACACTACCAAACAGCTATTTTTACAGCCTTTAGTTCAATGTGTCAGCAACTGTCAGCAACAGTACTGAGAGGTGCATTCACACTGCAGACACATCCCCACGCTAGGCTCCGTAATACAGTACAGAGCACCCCCTGTGAATGCAACACAATGACAATATGCACATTCAATAACACACCAAAACATCTAAAACATCTTCTTTTTCTACTGAGCCAAAAAAGAAATTGTATAGACCTAGATCACTCGAGGTACAACACTTGTAGATTTTGTCAGTCCGTGTAAGAAAATGCAAAGCATTGTGCAAAAATATTTGAACCCTAGGCTCTTGTTTCAAACTTTTAAACGAATGGGAAAGACCACCGAATATATCTTTTCAGACTAAACATCGTAAAGAAATGGGGGTTTCGTTATGTTAATCATAGTAAGAACTTAAAAAATGATGTATGGCATCACAGACCACTCCATAGCAACCAAACTGTTTACCCTAGCAACCAAATTCCTAGAACTTTTCTCAGCTTTGGAAAATAGTTGAGACATGGGGGTTGGTTTTCATGTCTCAACTATTAACTTCCTCAACTTCCATAAAGGGTCAAAAGGATAACATCATATTATGTCACTGACCCCTCCATAGCAACCAAACTGTTTACCCTAGCAACCAAATTCTTAGAACTTTTCTCAGCTTTGGAAAATAGTTGAGACATGGGGGTTGGTTTACATAATAAAGGGTCAAAAGGATAACATATTATGTCACTGACCCCTCAATAGCAACCACACTGTTTACCCTAGCAGTCATATTCTTAGAACTTTTCTCAGCTTTGGGAAACACATGTGGATTGGTTTATATAACCAACTGTTTACCATAACAACCAATTTAGCATATCTAACCCCAAAGACATGGGGTTGTGTTTATTTAACTCGTATTTACATGGGAAATATTAAATAAAGTCACTGACCCCTCAATAGCAACCAGATTGTTTACCTTAGCAACCGATGGGGCATATCTCTATCTCAGCTCAGGAAAATCATAGAGACATAGCGGTTGTTTTATTTTACTCAGATTGACATGGGGAGCAGTATAATATGCCAGTGTTCCGTCCATAGCAACTAGACTGGTAACCATAGAAACCTATATGGTATATCTCTATCTAAGCTTAGCAAAATCACAAAGACATGGGAATTGTCTTTGGTCAATAATCATCACTGTGTATTTTAATGCCACAAAGATATAACATGACAACTGCATTCTTTTACCTGAAACAGCAGCAAAAGGTCGTCCAGATTCAATGTAAATAATTGGCCAAATATACTTGAGCAAATAAATTAGTTTTTCAAACTAATGGTTAATCTTGGAAATGTAATGATAAAAAATAGTTCAGTTTTTAGCAATTGTGAAGTCTGATTATTTATTCAAACGTGTCAAATTCTACTTCTATTTAACTGTTAATTACACAGTGTCTTCATAGTTAACAATTTTTTCTGCCTTTTATTACCACTTTACAGTTATTTACCCTTAAAACTTTGGCCTTTTAAAGCCACTTGTAATCATGCACCAATCATTTAGTTCGATTTTGTGTTAGGTTGATTACTACTTCACACAACAATGAAGTGAAGTCTAAATTTTGATGCCTTTTATTTTCTAAAGAGATGTATAATGAAAATTACATTTTTCTGTGTTGGTTGCATACCACTGTACTCTGTGGTGACATAGGAGAAAAGGCGATTAATTGAAAATTGTGTTCATTAATTTCATTCACTAAAAGCATTTTTACTTTGTCTCAGGTTTGATCTCTGTTTCCTACGATGAGTGGGACTATGGGCTGGAGGCTCGAGTACGTGATGCTGTAGCCATAATTGCCATGGCAACCTCCACAATGATGCTGGATCGAGGTCCTCACACACTGCTGAAGTCTGGCTGCCACGGTGCTCCTGACAAGAAAGGAAGCAAGGCTGGCAACCCCAACGAGGTGCTGAGGTGAGTCAGACTCTGCAGGGAGCCAAAGAGCAAGCGCTGATGTCTGGGCTCACACACACATCTGCACAGAAGGGGTTCTTAACTAATGGAGTGTTTTGAAAAGGGTGAAGGAGTCAGACAGGTGCACAAACAAACATTTATGCATAAACACAGTGGCTCGTGTTCGATAGAGACCTTTGAATTATAAGCCATTGTATTGCAAAGTGGTTTATTGATCTAAACATCTCTTGTAATTACATTTCTTGCAACTTGTTCTGTGTTCAAGATTTGATAGACTCACTATCTGACAAAATACAGGTAAATTAATAGAGTTCAGATAAAGTAATTTAAAAATGTGGAAAAATGTGTCAGCTATTTTTTTTTAATTCAGTATTGAATTTTTATCCGAGTTGTTTTTGGGAAATTTATTTTAAAAAATTAAAGGATCTTGCCCTACTCTTTCCCCCGCTTTTTCTTCCCTCACCTTTTAATCCAAATCCTGTGGGGCATTTCCTGTTCGGGAGGTTTAGATTGCTTTGACATATATCACCATCCACCTCCAAGAACACGTTTTTCCAAGCTTCCGTTTAAAACAACCATTTTTTAAATTTTACAACAGTCTAACCAACTTTATTCTTCTATAAATGAAGAGAGATGAGTTTGGATAACAATATTTATTTAAAACAACAAAAAATATGGTAAAGATCAATAAAAATATGCTAAAAAAAATAAGAGTACAGTTTTTTACACTATTAAATGTTACAGGAAAGTAAATTAAGAACTAATGGTTTAGATGCAAATTGGTTTGAATTTTTTGTAATAACTTTAAAAACAATATAATGTTACTGTAACATACCAGCTGGTGTAAACATTTAAAACATTTTAAGGAATAAAAAAGTGTACTGTGTAGCTACTTTAATCATTTACTAAAAAAGAGACAATAAAGGAACACTCAATATAATTAGTAGATTAGAAAGTTTGACAAATTAATTCCATCAACTGTTTAACTGTTCTCATAAAATGCCAAAGCTTGGATTTTCAGAACAATACTATTTTTGGGGTGAATTCAATTCTATTACTTAAATTCTTCTCAACATATTTTGTCAAATATTCTTCAATCAAAAATAAGTGAACTGATGGTTGGATTTATTTAGTTTTATATTTATATTTTATGTAGCCATGGAAACTAAATTTGAAGGATTCCGTGAGCATAAATGTAAAGGCAGTATGGGATTGGGCATGGTATTTTAAATGTAAAGTATAGCATACAAATGTGTATGAAAGCTAAAATAACCATTTAAAGACTAATTTCCTATAAATTGTATACTGGATCCACAGCTTTGTTTCTGAATCACAATAGTCAGACTCCATGATTTCTTTCCGAAAGAAAGTAGAGCTTGCAGTAGCTTCTAAACAACAATAATGTATGCGTTTGATGACATGCTGAAGCCTGGTTGACTATAGGCTTCAAACAATGCCTTTATCTGTAATGCTAGCAATTATTACAAAGGAGCAAGGGCTGTAAATCACAGTATCTTTTGATTTAGAGCTAGATATCTATACTCTGAATATATTTACGTATTGTTCTTACATCGAAAAGTCAACCCCTAGCTTCTCACAAATAATTTTCCAGCAGAGAAAAATCTTGAATTGGTGTCAGATAAGAATGATCCATGAGCCATGAGACATGATCTTCTTTCGATAAGTGCCACCTTGAGGAAATGTCATAAACCTTTATGAGAATGTACTTGCATAGTAACAATGTTCGTATACAACTCCAAAATGTAAAATAACCTATAAAATATTTGATATACTCTTAAGTGTAATTCAAAAAGGTGTACTGATGTGAAATAAATCCAAAAATTGGAAGAATCTTTCAACATAGTGGAAAAAGCAAGTTATCAAGATTGATATATTAGGGAAAAGAGCATAACTGTTCGAGATACAGCCACTAAACTTTACCAAGATATTCAAACTGCTCTATATTTTCAGGGTGGTACCTGGGAAATTTTCTGTTGACTTAACATGGGGTGAAATGTTAACTGTAACTCAAACTGAGAGCCTCATAAAAACAGACCACTCTTGCCACACGGTTTTTAATAAGTGGCTAAAATGGTACCATTGACATTAATGGCAATTAAAAATAAATAGGTAAAAAAGGTAAAACAAAAATTCTACCTCGGCAACCATTCCATTTTGCTTATTAAAATTCATTTAAACGACACTTTTACAAGCCAAAATCAAAGTTTGGTCACAAACTATAGCCATCTAGTTAATCATTTTATTTACTTTCAGAGCAAATTAGGCTGAGTTCCATTTCACTCACTCTTCTTTTCCCCTTAGAACTTATGCTTCCCCTACGTTTTCTGTGTACTGTGGGGACTGGCTGAAAATATATGAATAATTCGCTGAACACATAAACCAAAGGGTTCTAAAGGATCAGCAAATGAACCACTTCAAGTTGATGTTTTTTTTTATTTTAAACACTTATATATGATCAAAAGAGAATGTTATGTGGCATATGTGAGTCTTTTGTGTAAGGTTATTAGTGCATGACTCCTGTGAAACTATTTTTATATTTATTAAGCTCCCCTCCTACATTTACAAAGACATGGGCTTCCAGGTCATTCTCTCGTTTTGTGACTGCGAGATGTTACAGGTATTTTACAGCTATAACAGAGTGTTGTTCAGATCCAGACAATGAACGTGTGAGAGCGACAGATGCACATTGAAAGAGAGCAAGAGGAAGTACACGATTAGTAATGTGGCTCTTCTGTAGCTACTCGCTGAAGTGTCTGGCACAGAGCACCTTTCACATTTCTCCCCCTATTATGTCTCCTCTGACATTCAGCCTGCGCCCACATGTCTGAACCGGCCGGGCTCTTTTTTTCATCTTTGAAACATAAATATCCAACAGAACCCAAAAGTGAGCTTTTCCTCTGAACTGCTTGTTCTCCCTCAAACTATTATTTGACATTTAGTATTGAGGGGCATTGATTCCTAAGTATTAATTAGCGTTTAGGCTCGGTCACACTCTCTCTTAGCCAGTCATTTGATCTGCTGGTGAGGAGTTAATTGAATGCTGGAGGCAGAGCAGGATTAGGAAGTCGTATGGAACAAAAGAAGGAGCTCGGCCACTCTCTCCCTCTTTTAACTCTGTCTGTTTTCATCTTTCGTTTGCTTTCTTCTCTACTCTTTTGATTAACCCTCTATCTTCCATACATTCACACTCAATGAAAATAGGTTAGTCTCACACTGTACTCATTGATCTTGGAAACTAACTTTGCATTTTCACCAATTCTGCCATTTCCATCAACTATACCATCAAATGTGCAGCTTAATCAGCATTCAACTCCTCTTTGAGTGGTGTCGCATTTAACCAAACTGACTAAAGCTACGTGAAAGCTCTTTATCGTGAGTCTGTTTGTCAGGTGTGCAGAATAAGATCAAAATGCAGAAGGAATAAACTTGAAAGACAGTTTACTTAAAAAAAAGGATCCAGCTGCAGCATTCCATAGCACTGGCAAACTTCAACAAGAGGAAACTGATGAACAACAGGAGATGCAGTAGACCATCAGGCAATCCTCAGAATTATGGCACAGGCTTTGTTCGAATCAGAAGGTAGTCAGAAATTGACCGGAAACAGAAGACTCTATGAGGACACATCTACAAAGCCATTTACATAAGGCAGTTCTGAAGGATCAGCAAACACAGCGTTCTTTCATGGATTCTGTGTCCTCAGCAGAGACACAGCCAGCTATAAACATAAACTCTCTTGCAAAATCATCCATTTGGAGCACACATCCAATCCATCTCCCACAGCTAAATGGCTTAACTTTGCACCTCCTCACTTGTCAGATCTGTGGTTCACTCCCTCTGAGTCTCCATGATTGCTTCCTGCCTTCTTGGATCCCCTGAGCAACCCTTTGTTGTGTCTCTTCTGTCACTCTGTCCTCCACATCTACCTATATTTGTGGGTCTCTTTGGTCATGCAGACATTCATCATAGCCCTCTGTTTTAAGTGTAGCTCCAGACATCCCTAGAAACGAGGGGCTACACACAATATCGTCTTAGGCCTATCTCTCGATAAAAGAAATTTGGGACACCCCTTTGCCTCACGGGAATGTGAAAAACTGTGTCAAAAGGCTAAGGGATAGAAATAGAGCTTAGCCTTATTATCACTGTCTCCAAAACATGTTTTGATTAAACTTTCTAAAACAGAATTTGTATTAACCTGTTATTAAATTATTTAATCGATTATTGGCATTTTAGATTACTATTTTGCAGTCTTCTATCCTGAAATACTTTTAAGGAAGATTAATGTTAAAGTAAAACTGTGCCCTCGAGGAACTGGGTAATAAATTCAGCCACTGTAACCAATTCCAAAATATGGAATGTCCTAATATACGGAGTATATTCAGCTTTCTGAATTGCTCATTCTCTCCATGGGCCCTCAAAAAACACCCGAGAATCCAATAAAAGAGAGTGTTATGGACCGAACTAAATGAAACCAGCATACCTTGTAACCCCACGAGGATGCTAATGATCCGTTTCCAGCATGATGGAGCAGATTTAAATGGCAGTCCAGGATTCCTTGTTGTGATCCTGGAGCAGCAGCATCCACTGTGGGGGAACTGTCAGTGTTGATGGAAGGCTCTTCAGCCGGACGGGTGTTACTCTGCCAGGGTTGCAGGGATAAGCCTCAAGGGCCTCTTCTGAAGGTCAGCTGAAGTTTACACAGGCCTGGAGAAGGTTAGACAGGACTTGTGTATCCAATAAAGGTCGAGAGTAGGTCAGATGAGATTACATCTGGTTATCTGGGATAGATTGATCGGAATGACAGGAGTGATTTGTTCTTTTGGAGCAAATGCATATTATTCTGGTCATCCTATAAGATTTTAATGGTTTATCAATATAATAGCTTTTTGTATTGTCGGAGATTACATTTTCTTTTCATTGATATGACACTCAACGCACGTATGCGGCATGTTCTTTGTGAAAGCGGATTGCGTTAGATTCCACAGGAAGTGCAAACAGTAAGCATTTATTTCTGTAACACTTTACAATTAGTGTCACAGAATAGATTTTAATAGATTAGTAACTTTAGGTTGTGTGAGCTATATTTATTAAAACATTTATTTTTATTATAGCCTTTGTATAAAACTCTGATGATACCTATTTGTTCTTCTTCTTCCTCTTATTATTTTGGCTTATAAATGATAACATGTAGATATTCGTCTTTCACTTTCACAATTCTAAATTCTATCTCCTCCTTGACCGTTCAATCTACAGTCACCAAACTTTCCCAAGATATCTTAACTGGGCTGACTAAGATTACTCTAGAAGCTTTAGAAGAGGATAACTATTTACCGCAATGCCCATTCAACATAAAAGAGAAACGACAGTGAAAACCGTTTACCCTTAGTTATTATTAGTGCGTGCTCAATATCAATGCTTTCTGTTATATTTATGCATGTATTTATTTAATCATACATTTCTTTTTATTTATAACAAATTTAATTAAATATAGATATATTCATTCATTCGTTTTCCAACCCGCTTATTCAATTTTTTTGGGGTCACTGGGATTTGCCAGCACACATTGGGCGAGAGGCGGGGGTACTCACTGGAAGCCTTCTAACTGGAAGGCCGCAATGCTTCCCACAGCGTCACCATGCCGCCCTTAAATATAAATATTTAAAATATTTACAAAACATACACCTTTAGTTTTTTTATACATATTGGTTTTTCATACTTTACACTAACACTGCTTGTGTGTACAGCATTCATTTTTCTGTCACTGCAGGGTTCAGTGGACATCAACTACACACTTGTCTGCAAACGGAATAAAGCCTACGAATAGCACAGAATAAAGCTGTCAAATCTATAAAAATGCTAACTTTTTCAAGCTTTTTAAAGGATGTTGTGTTCCTTTACATAACTGAAGCTTAGTCTGAAGTGCTGAAGACCTGTGAAACTGTCTGAAGATGTTATTCTTTCCCTCAGTTAATTTTCAGACTCGTGCCCTTGACTTCATGTAGAAAGTGATGTAAGATGGTCCTAGATGTGTTTTCACTAGCATCCTATATAATCTATGTGAGCTTTGCTTGTATGTACTGTTGCAAAAGGCCCACAGACTTCCCTGGGGACAGGTTTTGATCATTACATGGTGTCCTGTGTAAGAGAAGGTAATTAATCTCTGGTTCACCCAGGAGCCTGTATCTTGCGTTAATTAAAAATGCATACATAAACACACACACTTTTAGAAAAACCTATATGCATGTGCAAGGCCTGCATCCATTTGCATGCATAGACTGTACTGTGGGTGGCTGAAAATACAAGTATCTGTGACTAAAGTGTGATCCGCTCACTGTTGATCTAAAAATCCTGTTTAGTTTAATGTATTTTGTGATGTAAAAATACCCCCTGTATTATAAATCCTGTGCAGATTATTGCTGCTCTTGTGTTGATGATGTATTAAAATAATTCAGTGCTGGTGGGCAAACACTGTAATTACTTGCAGAAGCATAACAGCCGTGCCTTCCTCCTCTAGACTGGTGCTGAATCCTGAGCTTCCCAAATCTGTAGGCAGTAGCTTTAAGTCCAACATTAAGGCTGTTACATCTCACTTATAAAAGGATTTCCCTGTACATGTTGTCCTTAACTTGCTCCCTAAATACACAGACAAATAATTTCCATTTTAAATTAGAACACAAAATTTTGTCAAAATTTCAGACCATTTCCAACCTCTGTAAACACGGTAAAATTCAGGAAGGTTGGCACCATGGAGGGCCAGTACTGAATAAATTAGCAAAGCTGAGTGCCCGCTAAAACGGCTTAGTCACAGATGATTTACTCGTGTCAGGTTCACTTTGATTCTGACATGACTAGATGTGGCAATCTGAGATGATCACTTTAAAATAAATCATTTCTTAACCAATGTTATGACCATAGATTCTGCATTTGTCCCAACAATAGCCCAAGCATTACTAATACTTATTGTACATGACTAAACAAAGTCTCCAAACATGGGCCACACATGGGCCAAAGATGCAACCAAGTTAATAATCCCCTGCCACACTAGATTCTGGTGTAGTCCCATGTATTGTGTTCTGCTTTAGAACCGATACAACGTCCACTGGCACTCAACTTCACCACTCTGACTACAGCTGAGAGATGTTGTTCAGCCTGTGAGTGTGAGCAATCAACTTCACCAGGGAAAATGGTGAGCAGCATTACCATAGAATAACATTTATTTCACGTTACAACTCAAATCTCATTGGTGAGTGTAGACATACTGTAGCGTTTTATACATAAATTCTTTAACAATCGTCTTCTGCATTCCACTCTGTCCGCAGCTGAGAGATGTTGTTCAGCATGTGAGTAAAGGACTACTGTAGCTCTCATTGTGAAAAGGTCTTAATGCAATGTTCCACAATCCCCAGTAATGGTCCGTGTATCAATTGGTATGGGACACACAAGAAATCATTATTTATTTTAAGTAATCTAATAACCAAGCATAATATATAACATGCAGCAATTGGCTCTCGAATGAGGCATATCCTGAGGAGCACTCCATGAAAAGAAAGACCTGCATTAAACCAGTCCACAGTGTGAAATAGTTTGGGGATCACTGCTCTAATGTACTTAGTAACAATACTGAAATCCTAAAAACATACTATATATTGATCAGTAATATACCATAACAGTTCCTATAAATGGCATGACACACTATAACTTACAGATTGTTAAAACTTGAGTGTTTTCCATTAGCTTAGCCCAATCAAACCACTGTGATGCTCAGCTCCCCTAAAATAAAGAAAAGTTATTTGAACTCTTCTTTGAGAACTTTAAAAGTTCACTTTAATCAATGTAATTTTTATGGAATTTCGGGTTCCTTGTTGTCTTAGATCAATCGCAACTGACCTTGGTTAAATCCAATGTTTGTGTGTTCCTGGTAATGTCTCTCATTTTATTTCTCATCTGTCATCCTCATCTCACATTTTGACCATCAATGCTGGATCTGTAATTGTGAATCATGGTGTTTTTTTCTTCTACCTCTAGTTTGTGAACATGTTATTCTTTTAGTTCATCACTCAAATGTGAGCATTACTTTTCTTTTTCCTCTATGTTAACCATTTTGAAACAATACTTAAATAAACCAGAGCAGTCTCAACAATCCCTCAAATTTCCATGGTTCTTAACACTGTTCCTTGTTGACCCAACAGAGCATTTCACTGCAGCAACAAGTGTCTTTAAACAAGAAAGTGTCAAGCCACGAGCTGTTATGTCAAGCCCAAAATCAAAACTCGAGAGGAAACCCTTGAATGTGACATCGAGTAATTCATAGATCCTTGAACGGCTCCGCTTTTAAAAGGTTGTGTGGTAAATTTGAAGATGACTTTTCTAATGCGAGATCAATGTTGGTCTGAAAAGTGTTGGATCTAAAAAATCAGCTTGACTGTCATGTTGAATATTGATCTTGTTGTATTTATAGCGACAGATAAATAGGTCTCTTCTGCATCATGTGTCTTGCTGTAAGTACAAAAGATGTTGCCTCTCACTCTCTCGGGTGAGATTACTGTTCCCATGGCAACACAGCAGATTGCTTGGAGATTGCTATGGTTGTGGGCACCATGGTAACGCATTTTAAATGTTGCTTTCTCTCACTCTCCCTCTCGCTTTCAAACACATTGTCTCACTTTCTGTCAGGCAGCACTTTAAGGTTGTTCTTTCTAGTGTTAGCAGTCAAAACAGATGTCTCTAACACTTACAGGAAGCATGGGAGATTTCAGGGGATTTGTGGCTGAAAATACTGCAGTGTGCAGAGTAATGCTATGCATTCGTGGCTGTTAATACCCAAGAACACACTATTTAATTACAAAATGTCTCTCACTTACCCCTACCCCTCCCATTTAGATCATTTCTGTGATGTGCAGGGGTATCCCAATTCTCCACAAGTCCAACCCATACTTTAAACAAAAGAGTAAGAGAGATAGCCACACACCACAATGCCTAACCATGTTAATGTTACACAATAATGGTTTTCTATGGGTGTGTCAAAGCATAAGTGAATATTTTCAGCTCTCGGTTGCAAGGGCAAGATGAAGGTGTAGGGGAAGGTTTAAGGGGTAAGGGTTAGTGAGAGAAATGGAACGCAACCTCAGTTTACCTTTAGCCCATTTGGAACATTCTCAACACAAGACCTCTCCCTTCAGTGTGATCTTCCATAACGTCAAACAAGAAACAATTGAAGAACCAACGCCGATGACGCAATTAGCATGACAAGTTCAAACCACCTCAGGGTAAATGTTGAAGTGACTCTAGTGGACAGCAGAGCTAGAAGAGAAACTTGACGTAATTGACATGTCATCACTGCTGTATCATGGTTTTTTCCATGTCTTGACCATCATACAGTCTGGCATAATGACAGCTGAGATCTTACAATACGACATTGGGATTATGTTACAGTCTGGAGATTGTCAATCTCGAATAATGAGAAGGAATTTGTTCTGCTTCAATGAAGGATCACACCACTTTTATCTTTTTAATGGGAAATATGATGACTTGTGAAATTTCTTTATCCATGAAGTTTTTCCTTTTGCTAGTTTTCAGATTGTAAGGACTTTCAAAGACTCCATTGAAACCATTGTGACTAGCTGGAATCCCTTTTCCATGAATACCGAAACATGACTTATTTGTTCTGTAATGGCTGGCAAGTGCACACTTAATCAACAGAAGTGCTGTGACAAACGTGCAAAGAGAGATCCAAATCAGGATTTAGGAAAAAGTAGGGCCCAGTAAAGAGACAGGAAGCAAAATTTAGGGGAGGGCTGGGAAATAACTTGTGACCTCGGGACTCAATCTCGAGTTGCCCTTAGCAACCATGCTAATGCATCAAGCCCACCGCCCTCTATATACAGTAAAATGGGAGAGATTAAATGTTGTGGTAATGTTGTAAAAACGAACTCTGTGGACACATTAAAGGCTCGTTCAACTTTTTTGTTATGCAGCACTGGAGGGGTTGCTGTAGAGAACCTTGGTGTCCTAAATAAACACAGCGCAAGAGCATCACTTATCACGTTCATTGTTTACGATCATTTGTTTCCACTTCTTCTGCATATGTTCTACATTTCCATCACCAGAAATATGCTGTGTACTGTGTACAACCTAGATTAGATTGCTTGTTGTCATTATGTCCACAGTGTAATATGCATCACGTTATTTCCAACACAATTTTTAAACAACTATGTTGTCAATATAACAAACCGTCATTGGAAAATAAGAATTGTAAAAGTTTTGACACCACAAAGCTAAGAAAGCTAGCGCCTAGCATCTTTTTACTCTAAGTGATGTAGAGAGATAATTTTATAGTCTAATATGAGTAAAGCGTCTCGTAGCAAATATTACATAAGACAAACTACAGAAGTTTCAGAAGTGACTAGATTCACAATCACTCCAGCAAATACACTTGAGCTCCCAGACGATATCTCCCAGTAGCTCCATGATAAGTATTGTGATTTTCATAATGTGCCACGATATGCTAAACCCCTACTATTTGGCTGCCAGAGTTATCTGACAGTAGAAGTCAATGTTGTTTGTACCTTTATATAAAAACTTGCTAGTGAAACCAGCGGTGATGCATGGGTCGACCAAAAATGAGCGTGTACCTACAGTCACCAACAAAAATGAGTCATACAAGAATATTTTAGTGATATTCGGGTCACGATCGGTCAGGTCAATAGAAATAAAGAAAACAACTACACCTTTGTAATTTATATAGTACTAGACACATTTTTTCTACATTGTGTGACAAAAGAGTGTCAGAACAGTAGTGAGACCAGTCATGATGTATAGGTTGGAGACTGTGGCTGTGAGGAAGAGACAAGAGCCAGAGATGGAAGAAGCAGAGATGAGGTTGTTGAGGTTCAGTTTAGGAGTGACGAGGATGGACAAGATTAGGAACGAGCACATCAGAGGCACAGCTCAGGTTGGTTGTTTTGGAGACAAAGTCAGAGAGGCCAGGTTGAGATGGTTTGGACATGTGCAGAGGAGGGATAGTGGTTATATTGGTAGAAGGATGTTGGAGATGGAGATGCCAGGCAAGAGGTCAAGAGGAAGACCAAAGAGGAGATATATGGATGTGCTGAAAGAGGACATGAAGGTAGTTGGTGCAAGAGTAGAGGATACTGAGGACAGAGTTAGGTGGAAACGGATGATTCGCTGTGGCGACCCCTAAACTGGGAACAGCCAAAAGGAGAAGAAGAAGAAGAAGAAGAAGACACATTTTTTCTACAAGACTCAAATGCCTACAATGTTTGACTGGGTAACTGGTATGAAGATGGCTTACCAGGCTACATCAATGACCAAATGAGGCTACGCTGACTATTTTCTACTTTTAAAAAAGGTTTGTTAGGGTGCAAAATTGTCTTTTTGTGGGTGGATTAGTTGAAAACTTTGGTTCGCACCACTGGTAACCAACAACAGCTTCATCTGCAAATGTTAAAGATAAACCAAGATATGTTTTGCCTGCATGATACAATTGATCAAGAATTGAAAATAGACAAAGCAGCATTACATTGGCTAGTTCGATGGTACCAACATCAATGTGACTGTTCACATCACAATGTTTCAAGCGGAGGTGTGTAATATGACCACTCCCACTAATTGTTTACCATGTTATAAGAGAATTGACATCAAATGAGTCATGTTTGACTGGCTGGCTAGTATTTTTAGCACATGTTTGCAGATGCTCGAACACAATGGCATCCTACTTATAAACCTCTCTTTCAACCCAGTATTCTATGGACTTAATGAAATTGAAATAAACATTGAAAAAGTCATGAAAACTTTAACATACTAAAGCTAGATTCCTTATATGAGAAATGATGTTATTTACACATATAACTGTATCCCGGTATTTTTACGCATACTTCAGATTAACAGGTATTGTGTTATTCCAAATGTTTTGAATCTTCTTCATGGACAAAAGCATCCAACGTAACTTTTCAACCGCCATCAGTTGTTCCAAAAATATGAACGCTTGTCTCAAGCGTTAATATTTTTCACTTTCATCCTCTTGTTTGCAGCAGATCCTTATTTCTTGTGTGCTGAGTCTTTTTTTATGAGACCGGTTGTTGTCATGGAAACGACAGCCCACAGATGGAGGCAAGAGTGAGGAGTGCAGCGGAGAGTTTTCACTGGCTCTGACACAAAACTTGTTGACACACATACAGTACATGATACTCACGCTAGGATGAAAATCTGTGCTCGTATCCGCGCTCAAGGGCACAACCGTACACACATGGCCACACGCACCTGACTTCAGACTAATTTACACTCACTGTTTAAATTGGGTCAGTTCTTCCACGTCATGAATTTTACATCCGGAAGGGAAGAAAAGGGAAATGATTTGCCGGTTTTCCAATAGTGTTGCATGACGTTTTACTGCTCATGTCCATTATTGTCATGAGGATCATTTATTTATGTTTCACACAGTTGGTGTAAAAATGGATCCACCAGTGTCAAACC
This sequence comes from Danionella cerebrum, assembly GCA_007224835.1. Classification (NCBI taxonomy): domain Eukaryota; kingdom Metazoa; phylum Chordata; class Actinopteri; order Cypriniformes; family Danionidae; genus Danionella; species Danionella cerebrum. The sequence continues at coordinate 748,376 of SRMA01025600.1, forward strand.
AAATGTATTTATATAGTGTTTTCATACAGATACGTCAAAGTAACTTCAAAGAATAGGTGGCTATGTGAGAGTTTATATTCAATTCTCAGTAAAGTAGATAAACTAGAACCCCCTGAAGGACACACTTGCTCACATTGGGAGATACAAGAGCTCCGCCAAGGAGAATTCCGTCTGTGGGTGAGACGGTCGTCAAGCAGACAGACTAAGGGCTAACCCTTGGGTCTCCGTGTGGCCCATTAAATTCTTGTGGTGGTCACTGGACACCATCTGGAAACAGAATTAATCAATAGAAAGGAGGTTATTTACAATAATATAAGGATATTTAATTGTATCAATCAAAAGCTTTATTTTATGTGCTTTTCATTATTTTGTTGCATAAAGCTTCTCTTTAAAACGTTCATTGCTACTAATTTTTTTACCTCAATTTTGGAGATTTATACATTAACATGTTGCCTGAAGATTATTTTGGTGTTTGCACTGAGACTGAGCACGAAAATAGATGCAGCTGATATGTTCTTGCATACATTTCTCGTAGGTGTTGCATGTTTGAGCTGTGGATGTGAATACTAAGAAGATAAGTGTTAAGAGTTAAATCTCAAGGGCAGCGCGGACACAATGCAAGTCTGTTAAAATATTTCTACAGATTTCTAAAGTGCAAGAACAGGTCAGTAAAGTCCACCACTGCTCTCAGACAATCCATCAACATCTCTCAAATGTATCTCTGGACGCGGCTAGTGACACAAAAGATGCTCGTTACAAAAGGAGTTAATTACTGTTTGGCTGAAAGGATTTCGTATGGTTAGAGGTTATTTGGCTAATTCTTTACGAGCAGTGAGGAGGAATCAAATTTAGTCTGCGATCAGGTGGAAATAAACTTTATTTAATACCTTACAACTAGAGGCCATGTTTAAAAACAAACAGGGATCCATATTACGGGACAAATGGGATGAGCTCCAAAACCCTAATGTACCAACAGTCATCGAGGCTAGATGGTTACCTCACATGTCACATGATCAATGTGTTTAGCTTGACACCTAGTGAGATTTTACTAATAAAGATAGAAAATCAGACAATGGAGGTGGATTACAAATTTTAATTATGGGGGCATGAACTGTATTTTTACATTTTGTACTGTTCATCGAAGACAAGTTTTTACATCAAAAGGCATAATCTGTATAATTGGTCTTAGAGCTGGGGTTTGACTAAAAAGAGGTCCGATTTAAGGTATTTTTTTGGAAGCAAAGGTCCAGAAGATCTTAATGTCTAACTAAATACAGCAATAGATTATCAATATATTGCATTAATAACTAGGTTACATTTCAAACTGTTAACTAATGCGTTGCATTTATTTTATTCTTGCCATTTTGTGAGTAAAAAAAGTATATAATGGGAGGGGAGCTGCTGATTTCCTCACAGTGACTAGTTGTGATTGACTGATGGTCTGGTGGAAAAAACCAGTGCATCTAATACTCACAGCTGTCTTTCTGCTGTTATTAGATACTGGTTTAATTCAGTGGTTTATATAAGAATTTCTATGTACGACAAATTGAACGTGTGGCATGTGATCATGCTCAATACGTGAGACTTAAGAATCCTGTAATTTATTATCTGTCTCGCTTTCTCAGTCTCACCTCTGTATCTCGCTTTGTTTTACTGTTTTTTTGTTTGTTTGTTATTTTATTATTTCCTTTGCAACCTCAATCTTTCTCTCATCTGCCGGTACTTCTGAGCCACAAGATTTACCACAATCGATTGGCTAAGAGAAATAACATGGGGTGGCTTAACTTGCATTCAATTGGTCAATGCCTTCTCGAGTCTGCTATACAACTACCGTAAAGATCACAATAGCAGCACTGGAAATAATCCACTAGATCTTCAAACAAAATGCCCAGTTTGATCTGCAGCTCCAGGTCCATATGGGACAACTTCTGGGTCCGGCTTCGGAACGTGGTCCACCTGTTAGTGACCCCTGGCTTAGAGGGAGGTCTTAATTGCTAAGATACGCAAATTCATGTGGGATTACTTCAAGCACAATAGAAGGTTCTAAAAAGTTAATAAATAGAACAAGTATTCTAACAGTATTCCGGGTACTCAAAGTAGTTTGTTCAAACTATAGCATTGATAAATGCAAAGATGAGATTATTCTCTGGTGGATCTCTGGTAGAAGTCGATTTGTCTCATTTTGGAAAAATATTTTTTTCTTTAGTTATCACAACTGTACATATGTTAACTGAGCATAGTTACTTGCACCCTGGCACTGAGCACCTTGTAGGCATTTTTAGAAGCAGATGATAGTGTGGTTACATTATCTGAGCAATAGTATGCTTTGTTTTGAGTAATCAAGCTGGAGAGTATGGGGTGAGAAGCTGTCAAAAACAAGGGCTTTGTCACAAAACAACTTTTTCCTGGAGATTTAGCAGTTAAAGGCCTAAACAATTCAATTTGCTTGTTTAAAAATTTATGATGTGAATAGAAAACGCACTTTTTGGTTTCTCGGTTCATGTTCATATGAGCATGTTGTATGAGGTCACCTTTAATGTAGACAAAAATACCCCCAGCACCAAACACTGAGCTTTGAGAAAGCGGTAGGGTCATGTTTAGCCACGTCATAAGCTGTAGGTAAAGTGTATTCAAGGCGCTCTGTAAGTGGTAAGGTTGCGTGACAGGGTTTAATTCCGTGACATTGGGGGTTGTGCCTGCTGTTTTTAGAAAAAGCTTGACATTTGGTTTAAACGATTCAACAAGCCATGCTTGCTATGTCATTCCTTATCATGCAGCAAATATGTAAATATAGTCAAATGCAAGACTTAATTAAAGTATTAATTTACTGTTAATGTGTTAATTAAAGAAAGGATAAAATAATAGGTAGGAAATATCCCTCACGTGTAATATATAGATCTTTACCTGAGCTTTATACTGGCTTCATTGTATTTTAAGCCAGAGCATTTTCTCAAGACTCTTCGACTGAGTTGACTGAAAAGTGATAATAATGCCTTTCTTGCCAGGAGGCTGCCAGATTTACATTTGCCATTGTGAATATAATTTACTATAGCCTCTAGCAGTGAACCAGCTTTCCTGCATTATAAATGTGTGTGGACATGTGTGGGGAAGAAATCCATATGATAGACACACTGAGACGCTAAATAAAATGCTGACATTTTAAAGGTGACGTCAGATTTTAAAAATTGATCCGATTCCTTAAGTTGTGTATGAAAAAGCAGTGAAATTACTCAAGTGACTCACTAAAGCAGCCCATCAAGACCATATCAAGTGCTGCCGAACTGAATATGGATCAAACTTGAGGACCTGAGTAAGGAGAGGGGGTGGAAGGTGGGTGAAGCTCAGACAGTCAAAGAGAGGAAGGTAGGACTGGCTTAAATAATGGAGTGATGACTTGATTGAGAGCAGCTGATGACATCCCCTGATTATTCCTCCTGAAACACTTACATTTAGATAAGTTTGGTTTATGTTTGTGGTTTAAAGATGCCTATTCTCTCTCAAATATATTTTCTCTTCTTTCTCATCAGGTACCTCACGAATGTGACATTTGAAGGGCGCAACCTGTCCTTCAGTGAAGACGGGTTTCAGATGCACCCCAAGTTGGTTATCATACTGTTAAATAAGGAGAGGCAGTATGAAAGGGTGGGTGACTCTCAATGTTTCTTCAATAACAGTATTTCTCTAAAAAGGGCTATCCTTTTTCACAAGTTTATGTTACTTTTTAATTTATTTAAGGTCTGTAGCACATGTAATGTTAATAACACTGTTTTAACCTCATAAAAATCACTTCAGTTCAAAAGCATGGCACTGAATATATTCACCCCACCTCTTTCAGCTGTGAGGAGTGTTTCCCTGCGGGAAAAAGAAAGCAATACTATTGATTAGACTGATGCAAATATGGCAATGAGAATCTCAAAGACAGTATTACAGCATGCTTTGTTTCAGTGGGCTGGTTAGTGTAGTATTATTTAAAGATTCCAGTTCATCTGCAGTTGTTTCAGAGCAATTTCTCTGCCATCCTCACCCCCTTGGAAAACTCAGATTTGCAAAGCAAATGTGCATGTGACTTTGGTTATGTGGCGGTGCATTTCCTTCATGAATAAATCTTGTCGAATGCATCCTCAATGGTTCAGTTGATGGAGGTATATCTAAAGACATTGCTGTTGATGTGCTAAATGGTAGCAGAATAGTATTTACTGGCGAGAGCCAGAGAGTTGATGACACAAGATAGATAGGCTGATGCTAAGGAGTGGGGAGGGTCTTTTAGGCATTTGAGGAGTTTGGTTCCAAAATTCAATAAAAGCAATATTTGTGAAGTGTGGGTTTTTTCACATTTGAAAGATCATAACCAATTTTTCCATAAAACACAATACTTGCCGTGTTCTGCAGTTCTGCTTTGTCCATTTCTCTCCAAATCTCGATGAACGCCAGTCAAGTTTTTTTTCACAAAATGCCATGACTCCATTAAACAAAGCACATGAGAAATGAGGTGTTGAGGAAAAATGTTGACTGTCATCTGCCACAAAAGTTTTGAAGCGTTTAATAATCATTCCATGAAGATGGAATAGAAACAACCAATTTTCCAGCTGATCACTGTCAAAAAAGTCCATTCAAGATGTCCGAAAGTCGAAAAGAGAGACTGCGCAACGTGGACTCACTTGACTGGGCAGCAGATAACTCTGCACTTGGGGTTCTGACACTCTTTAAAAAAATCTATATTACTGTCTTGGATTTACAGCATTTTGTGAATAAAAAAAATGCCCTTGTTTAGTTTTGTGGAGTTTTCGCATTTTGAGGAACAAAATAACTTATTTTAAAATAAATTTTTAAAAATGAAAAACTTTGAGATACATTATGAAAAAAGCACACATTTTTACTCAAATTCATAAAAATTTATGGCATTTTGGGGAAAAAAAAACTTTTACAACCTTTTACAGACTTTGGTGGTTTAAAAAAAACCTGATGGATTCATTTATGTGCACACACCAATTTAAATCTGAAACCCTGTTTAAAGTAACTCAATTCATCCAGTTACAATCAACTCTCATAAAAGTAAATGTTAGTTAAATATATTCCTACAACAAAATAAATTCTATGTATTCTGTGGCTCAGTCAGTAAAGCGTTGCGATAACAATGCAAATGCCCAGGGAAAGCAAGAACTGGTGAAATGTGTTCATTTCTTGTAATGTAAATCATTTTGGATAAAAGCATCTGCTATTTACATAAATGTAAATGAATATGTAAATGATATTATCCTTTATTGCAAAATATCGGCCATGAACATTTAATGGATGTGCATACAATTCTTTGCACATATGGTGTAAGAGCACAAATAACATACTATGTTCTTATCTTCTGTACAGTCTAGCCCCTTTAATTCCTGAATGCACAGCTCCCTGTTGCAATTATTAACTTTAATCTACTCTTTATCTTTCTTTAGTTTAATTCAGGATTTCAGCCATCCTCAAATCCAGTCTGCACTAATCCAATCTCTGGCACTTCAGCCTCAACAGCCTCTCATTATCTCTCTTGTTATCCTTCTCTCATCCTCGCTCTCATCGTGCCCTCTTTGCACTTTCAGGTAGGTAAATGGGAGAACGGCTCTCTGACGATGAAGTACCACGTGTGGCCTCGGTTTGAACTCTTCTCGGATGCTGAGGAGAGGGAGGATGACCACTTGTCCATCGTTACATTAGAAGAGGCTCCGTTTGTTATTGTGGAAGATGTCGACCCCCTTAGTGGCACCTGCATGAGGAACACGGTGCCCTGCCGGAAACAGCTTAAACTCCAGTAAGGATCCTGCAGGAACACTCGTAATATTCATAAATTGTGCCGCAGCAAGATCACATTTACATTTAGAAACATGTCACATTATGCCGTTACACAATAACATACGCAATAAGGAATTGTAGCTGGTGGGGAGATCCTATTAAAACAAGGCAACATTCTCTTCTAAAAAAACATAGTGTAGCCTATTACACAGTGGACAGTGGGAGGAAACCCAACCAAACATATAGACGAGCCCCAAGCTGGTCTCGAACTGGTGATTTATTGCACTGGGAGGCAACAGTGCCACCCACTCCACAGCAGTGCAACTTTTATTTTAGGGTCTTTTAAACAAATTCATTTTTTAAATGTGTCATTTTGGATTGTTGACTGAGTACTTAAAGCAGTTATAATAAAATATTTGGGCCCTAGCACTCTACGTTACTCTAATGCAATTTTAATCGTGAAATGTCTTGAAATCCATTTGGATTTTTTGGGCAAAATGCACCATTTACTCCTGTTCCTCCAGCAGTCAAGCCTTCCCTACGTCCCTTGCTGACCAACCCATTAAAATACGTATTGCATTATAATCGACAGAAAACACTGCATTGTTCTTCAGGGCTGGTCTGCTGCTCTCTCTTTCAGGTCAGGCAGCGCACCCGATCTGCATAGAGATCAGCTGTACTAGCAATTAATCTTATTTGGTCAGTGGGCGGGGCTAGGAATCATGGGTGGTGCTCGGAACATTGAGCCATTTTCAGCTAACAAAAAATGAATACGGGTTTACACAAAATGCGTGAAAGATTCAGAATAAAACTTAAGGCATATTTATGATTAAGGATCAACAATAGAAGATGCTGGGAATGTCAGAAAAGCCAATTTGCATAATATGCCACTTTTAAGGAATCTATATTAATGGAAAATCAGAAGAAATTAAAACTGTAAAATTCATGAAAAGTTTGAAATCTTCTGAATGGTGACTGTGTTTGGCGCTGTGAGTGGATGGGGGCCTATTCTAGGCAAGGCAAGGTTGTTTATTTGTATAGCACACAGGATAATTCAAAGTGCATTTTAGTAAAATCGAACATAAAATCAAGTCATTGTCGACACACTCAGCCAGTGTAGAGACTTAAGAGCTGGAGCAATTCAAGGAGCATCTCTGCCTTAAGAGTTGCCAAATCCTCAGTAAGTCACCAGTGGTGTCCAAAAATTGGTAGACGATGTCATGATCTAATTTGCATATTTAATCATGTAACGTGCATGCATGACATAGCAGTGGTTTTTATAAAAGTAATGGTTAAATAAATAAAATTACTTCACCAAGGACTTCATAAAGCCTGGTGATTTTTAACTATTGCCTGTCTTTAAACCATTTGGTTAAGTACAACTTTTACCAGTTCTCTTCTTGAAGGCATGACCACCAGTTTTGCAGATTATCACTTTCTGGACTGTCCACAGAACAGTGGAATCCTTATCTTCATTCTGCTTTGACCACAACTGAGAATCCGGAGAACTGTTCTTTGAGCTAAGAGGAGACACACCCAGTAAAAGGATCTAGATTTGTCACAATTCGCTAGGTTTTGAATTAAAATATGCTAGAAGATTGCTAAGCTTTCTTGTAGCTCAGTCAGCAGAACATTGGTGCTAAAAAAGGTTGTGGGTACTATTCGATTCCCAGGGAAAGAAAGATGCTTTGGATAAAAGTGTTCGTCTTTCCACACTGGCATTAGACATTTCAAGGCTTTAGCAACATTACTTTTGCTCAAATACCATTAAAATTGTTGTGGTATTATAGTTATTGTTCATTATTTCACCATGCTCAAGTTGGCACCAGCAATCCCAACAGAAATATGGTTTGTTTATAGTTTAAGAATGACATTACAATTTTTCTAGCATTTTCATTTTTTTTTTTTTTGCTAATTAAATTTGTCGTATTTTGGTAATTAATGCATGGTAATTAAAATGGTTGTGTGATGAAAATTCTAAATCAATAAAAGCACTTTCAGAGCTTTCCGATATTCCTCATTGCATGTCTATAAAGATTTGTGAAACCATGACAAGATGGATGAAGGCACACAATATAGGTGAAAGATCTCACATCTAATATCTAAAACCAGATGATATCAGTCATTAATCTCACCTGCCAGAATTATAATTTGACACGTGATCTCTTTAAATACATGGTGCTCTGGCACTTTCAGGAGAGATTTTCTGATAGTATATTTGGTATATTTGATTGTGAACGGTCAAGGCTGAAGGCTTTTTTTATTGTATTGAGGCTGATCTTGTCTTTTTCTAATATTTATTACAATATATCAACAAATGAGTTACATCCATTTAGCATTGCTGTAACAAATTACTCCTTAAACTCATTTATTGAGAGAAATGATCCGAGATTAATGGGAACTTTGATAAATTTGAGCTACATTGTCGTCAGTGCACTAGTCATTTGTCATTTCGATGTTGTGTTGACTCATTGATCAATTGGAAACAGAGATGCTTCATGAAATGGTATTTTCATCTGGGATTGATGAACAACTGTGTCCAGATTTGTTAAACAACGTTCTCGGAATCGAACCTCTTGTGGTAACATTAAATTTTTTTTCTTCTAGAAACCAGACAGGAGATTCAGGGATCTACATAAAACGCTGTTGCAAGGGCTTCTGTATAGACATCCTCAAGAAGATTGCGAAATCTGTCAAATTCACGTATGATCTCTACCTGGTGACCAATGGGAAGCATGGTAAAAAGATCAATGGCACCTGGAATGGAATGGTTGGAGAGGTAAGTGGCATTTATCATCATATTTAAATAAAAAAGTTGTTCCATTTCCATCTGTTCTTTTAGTGGATTGATATGTGATTTTATTAGATAATTCGTTACTAAAATAGACTTTAAAAGGGTCCACTGTTCTTTTACTTCAATACATTGGAGTTCAATAATAGGAAATTGCTTATTTTTAAATAAAGAAAATCATTGTTTGGATGAAAAGCATTATAGTATGACTAAAGGCAGGTTTCAAAATTACGGTTTTCAGTAGGCATGTCGATGGAATCTTCAGCATGAATCTCATACACTGCTCTGATTGACCGACAATTGAACCTATTCATATTTCCAACTTATCAAAATACTTGTGAATAGAGGATTGAGTTGAAAGATGATCTAGAGGCGACTGGAAAGGAGACTGGAACTGCAACAGTGAACACAGACACAATTCAAGCATTACTTACCGGTCACAGTTATGTGTCAAAAACTGTTCTATTAACACAAGAAGATGTGCAGGAAAAATGGTTTCGTCACTGGACAAGGAATACAATTTATTCAATTAATTTACAAAACTTTCCCACATTCGCAATCCGATTTATGTTAATAATGTGTTTCATTTGGTTTATCTCACATTTTTTGTATCATTATTCGCTTCATTGTCGTTGTCTAAAGGCCTTTCCAGTTAAATGAAAGCCATTTTTAAACAAAAAAAGCTTCCTACACCTAGTATAGTTGCAAATGTTTTATCTCAATTTTTATCTCTTGTTGGAATTAAATATTTCTTGACCACGGCCTTACTTGAAGTGTAGTAGCCTTTCAAGTCTTTGATGCAAATGCATTTCTGATTACTTTTGATAACCGAAAAATGGAAAATATGAAGTATTTCTCTCGCAAGATGAGATGAAAAGGAGAGAGAATGTGAGTGAGTTTGTTCAAGCCCAAGGGAAAATACAGCTGGTGCTTGAATTCAGATGAGAAATAATGTGAGTTACAGGATCATATGTAAATCCAGAGTTGGAACAAATCTTATGCAGTTTCCTTTCCGTCGTATAGTCATATGAATACTCTCAGAAGCTAGCCAGACGCTTAGTAGCTTGCTTGATGTTTACTTAATGTGTTTACGAGATTTGATGCTTCGAGACACAGTCATGGTGCTGTGTTGCAACACACATTTCAAAAGCAAGCTAAACAAAAGTCTCATATTTTTAAAAATGGGATCTGGGATGGCAGTACTTAACATGCAGACCAAAGGCCATTTCAGCCGGCTTGCTGCATTTCAACAATGTAAATCCACAGACTTATTTTAAGAAAAGCCCCAAAGTTTAACTCTGCTATCCACTCTCCAAATAAGTGCACACAGTACATCTGCGTTGTTTAAAATAGCACATGCCTTGTTTTTACATCATCCACGATTGTTCATAGCCTCATTATCGTTACTGAAGCACTGTAAAAATTAGGAGTTCAACCCAAGAGGCTGAAGGGACCTGGTTCTGTGCCTCTCGAGAGTGTTTCTTTAGTGTACAACCACTTCTGTTTTTGGCCCATATCCATACATCATGTAACTCTAAATATACCTGGACAAGTGATGGGTTTGGGGAAGTGGTGGTTAGGGAAAGGTTGAGAAGAAGGAGAATGGTTATTAAAAGCTACTGTGACCCACTGTAGACTGTAACCTGATTTCCACTTCTAGTGCCTCACTGTATTCTCATTTCCTCATTTTATCTTTAATACCTCTGTAATATTCCTATCTTTAAGATTTATCATACCAATGTTGGATTTAAAGGCTTGTGCACTACGCTGTGTGAACAGAACAAACTCTACTGAAAACACGTCTACGTTCATAAACACTTGAGTGTAATAATCTGGGTTGCTATATAATAATTATAACAAGTTTGCCCACTGGCTGGTAGAGAGATCCACTTGCTTAGAAACTCAATGTGACTGCAGTTCCTTCACGCTTATGGGAGGTCTCCTCAGTGGTGCAGTCAGCAGAGCGATTGGCTGTGGCTCCAATTTTAATGAACGTTTTGGGGACTTTGAAGTCGCTTAATTAGAAGGTCGCTGGTTCAACACCTGCAACACCTTTCTGGTGCTTTCTCAGGAGATTCTGGTTTCCTCCAACAGTCCACAAAGTGCGTTAGGTGAACTGAGAACCGCAGTGAATGGGGTAGTGAGTCTGTGATCAACTGGTCACAATTCCACGATTAACTCAGCTTTTTCCGCACTGTGAGCTAGCACCAATCTAAAAGGAGTTACTGTTCTTGTTTAGGTATTGTGCTGCTAAGAATCACTTGTGATTGTATGGCCATGTATACATGGATGTATAGCCATGTTATCTTTATACCTATCTCTTGCATCCATAGAAAGTGCTTTTGAAAAATAATGGAAGACTTAATTATTTGCAAATAAATTGCACATTTTATAAATATTCCAAGCAATGTTCATCAGAAAGATATTGTTTGTCCTACAAATATAATTACAAATACTAAATATAATATATAATTAAACCTGCAAGCAGCGATCTGAATGATGCACTACCTTTCCGTATCTTTATTTATGTATTCAAATGAGAATTGATAAAATTATTAAGTCAAATAATGAAAACCATGTCGTAATGTGCCATGACCCTCAGGTGGCTCTATGAATGAGTGCAAAAGCTTATTGTTTTGGCCAGTATCCTTGTAATGAATGTCAACATTGTAGAAGGAAGTACCTTATCAAATGTATTTCCCGTGGCCACCTGGTGGTGCTATAATTGGGAGTGTACATTGTCCATGTTCACGCATGGGCTGTTAATATAAGACATTCTATGGCTGAGCTGTAACAACTTAATGTTTACGGAAAATTTATTCTTCAGACGTAGTTTATCGAAGTCAAAAAAGCGTCTTACTTTTAAGATAAACGTGATGGATCTCTAGTAGTTAGTTAAAGTTTGAGACGTGCAAAAGTGCTTTTTAAGAGGTTTATACACTCACTCTAATAGACTTTTTTGTAGGTATTGGTTCAATACATAAGCGTTCTAAATAGTGGTAACAAAACAGGAGAAAACGTGATATTCCATGTAACCACTATGTAGCGTTATATATGTAGGTTGCAATAGAGATTTGTTCAGCGTTGAGTCAGTTGTCAAACACATGTAGCAAGTTTGATCCCAATCAGACACTGTACGCCCAAGCTAACTTCCTCCTTCATGGAAAAACATTGAAATTCGATGTTGAAGAATGAACCGTTAAAAGATTTTTTAAAAACTTCACAATTTAACATTGCAGAGGCCATGATCACACAAAATGTCTAAGAAAATTCAAAATAACTACATTTTGGAAACTCGCTCCATCTGACTTTTTTGTAGGTCTTGGTCCCTTACATAACTGTTCCAGATTCCAAATGTGTACTTCTAAAACACTCTGAAATAACAGTATCATACATCAGAAAATGAGACATTCCATCTTGCCACTAGGTGGAACTATAACGGACACTGTAGGCTGCTGTATAGATTTGTTCACACAGGGACTCTTAACGCACATGCCAAATTTGAACCCGATCAGACATTGCGTTCGCCTGTTAGTGCACCATAATCTCTTAAACATCACTTGGGAAGTATTTGGAAAAAGGGAATGCTTTCAACTCCAAGGTGCATTGTTCCAAGCTTTTTCCTCACAGCTGTGATGATAAGCATGATTTGATTAGAAATATGATAACCTTTTAAGAAACAAAATTGATGAAAAATTTCGGACTTGTTTTGTTATGTTTAGGTGGTGCTCAAGAATGCGCACATGGCAGTGGGGTCTCTTACCATAAATGAAGAGAGGTCAGAGGTTATTGACTTCTCCGTGCCCTTCATAGAGACCGGGATCAGTGTCATGGTGTCTCGTAGCAATGGCACCGTGTCTCCCTCTGCATTTTTAGGTAAGAACATATTACACTGTATTGGGGGCTCAAGATAAATTTTCAATTTAAAATTCATTAATATTCTATCTTCCCTCTCTCAGAGCCCTTCAGCGCTGATGTCTGGGTAATGATGTTCGTTATGCTGTTGATAGTTTCTGCCGTGGCCGTTTTCGTCTTTGAGTACTTCAGTCCTGTTGGCTATAATCGCTGCTTGGCAGATGGACGAGGTGTGCGCACAGTCATACATCCACATTCTTTTTTTAAAGAATATCTAGAAAGAACAAACATATTCGGATATAATGTCTATGTTTGACATTTTTTTAAGTCCATTAATAGACTGTATTTAATTCATGAACTGTATTTGCTTTGTCTGCGCTTTGATTCCTTGGTAATTTGTTTTAAATTAAAATGTAATTACTCCCTACTTCATTTTGTCTTGCTCTTTACTCTGCTTCAGAGCCGGGTGGTCCCTCCTTCACAATTGGAAAAGCTATTTGGCTTCTGTGGGGTCTGGTTTTCAATAACTCCGTACCAGTGCAGAACCCCAAAGGTACCACAAGCAAAATCATGGTGTCGGTCTGGGCCTTCTTCGCTGTGATTTTCCTGGCCAGCTACACTGCCAACCTGGCTGCATTTATGATTCAAGAGGAGTATGTGGATCAGGTGTCTGGCCTGAGTGATAAGAAGGTAATGGGGTTTATTCAACAGCTTGTGCAATAGGGAATCATTATAAGTGCAGCTCTCATTTATCTCATTTATCCCACTGTCTTTACACTTATGAGCATGTGAAGTTATTTATTTTCATTGATCTTGTTGGTTAAACATGTAAAAAAAAATTGTGGTCAATTTCTGTTTAAAAGTAATTTTACTGTACACTAGAAATCATTCTCAGAAACTGGGTGGCACGGTGGCACAGTGGGTAGCACTGTGGCCTTCCACTTAAAAGATTGCCGTTTCGAGGCTTGCCGGTGACCTACTGGAAGGAGTTTGCATGTTCTCTCTGTGCTTGCGTGGGTTTTCTCCCACAATCCAAAAAAATGCAGTTAGGTTAATTGAAGGAATAATTAATTCCCCTTAGGAATGAATGTTATCGTACCATGGACTGACAACCTGTCCGGGGTGTACCGCTGCCCCTCGCCCAATGTGCACTGGCAGACCCCTGTGACCCTGAAAAGGAATTTGGCAAGTAGGAAAATAGAAAGTAGAATTCACGCAACCTTTAAATTCACCGTGATATATAATAAATATACTCTTAAAACCATTAATCATGTAGAACAAAAAATGGATTTTTGAATAAAATCCATACTTTTACTGTAAAAATAGAGTAAAAGTAATTCATAAAGTGAAATTCAGTCAAATTTCTTTTTTTACAATGTGTCCTGAGTTTGGCTAAGGCACTTTAGCTTTTAATATGGCACAAAAGTCATGTGCCAGACATCATATGTAGTGTTTTGTAACTTTTTTTTAACGTTGTGGTGACGTGTGGCCCTTGGAATCTTGTTTTGGTCATGTATTTGGGCCATGGAAAACAAATTTGGCTGGATTAAAAAAATGCTTTGTGGTACATTTGAGTGAATTCTAAAAGTTGCTTTTATGGATATATCTGCATGGTTTCTTGCATAATCATGCACATAATATTTTAACTTTTCTTCTAATGACATTCTCAAAAAACCACACGCTGCCTGGAATTGTGGTATTTTAGGTTTTGTTTGTGTGTCTTCTTTTCACTGTAAAAAAAAAAAACGGGGCTAATGTGAATTAGTCAACCGCTTTGAAACCGAAAACAAGAAGGGTGCTGGTGGCCTGTTTAATAATTGATGTGCTGAGATTTCATTTTACTCTAAGCCATGCTTTACTTCTTCTGTCTGATAAAACAGTCTAGAGAACACAGTCAATGTGTTTACACAAGAAACAGTTCCATTATGAACAGTGAGGAAAAAGAGATCGCTGGTATTTCTCTCCGTACTCTTTGTCCTTTGAGATTTGATTGTCAGTCCGAATGCTGCTGGGTTGTGGACTCTGTTTTTCTTTCTCTTTCTCATTCTCTAGTTCCAACACCCCAATGACTTCTCCCCTCCGTTCCGGTTCGGTACCGTGCCCAATGGCAGCACAGAGCGAAACATAAGAAACAACTACAAGGAGATGCACAGCTATATGACCAGCTTCCATCAGAAGAATGTGAACGAGGCCCTCCAAAGCCTCAAGACTGGGTGAGAGTGAACAAAAGAAGCCAGGGAGAGAAGAGTGAGAGACAGGCGGGATGACAGCAGCAATGGACGCTGTGTCGGAGTGTGTGGGTGGGGAAATCTGGACTGATAATAGCGGCTGAATCAGGCACCCAAGAGGGACTTTGTTGAGAGATGCTGATTGACGGATTAATCATGTAACTGCTTTCTGAAATCCTTTACTTCTCAGATTTTAGAAAGGGACAAACACTTTATTTAGGCTCTGCTGCCAGCAACTTTTAAGAGTACTTGAGGCTGTTTCATAATCAACCCATAGACTGTTAAAATTTGTTCTTTAACCCTTAGAAGTCTCTGCCTGCACCAGTGTCTGTTTCGAATTAAATAGAAATGACGCGACCCACCTTGATTGCAAATATAATGTGTAGGTTTCAAAAAGGTCATACTTTTTTTTTTAAACAAACATTGCAATAGTTATGACACAATTTGCTACGTAATTAAAATTAAAATCTGAGAAAATGCCCAATCGTCTTTCTGTTTCAATTACAGACCCCAAATCGGTGCCATCAAAGCCATCTAGTGGTGTAAAGAAAGGATAGCCTTTGGAAGTACATGACATGTGAGATGGCTTGTGTTTTACAAAGTTCTGGCACAAAAAAGCACAATGGCACAAAAAGTGTGACATTTTTGGGTACATTTTTCACATTGTTTGGACCTTGTCTTTGGTTTCTGGGGGGATTTATGAATTTTTATATTGTCTCAACACATTTGATGTATATTATAATACGTAAAAACTTTTTGCAGTACAAACATTTCAAAATGTACTATTGAGAATTTAATTTTTTGTATATCTTCAGGTTTTCTGTGGGATTATTGTGTAATGTAGCAAAAAAAAATTGATACAGAAAAGAACCTGGGGTTGTACTAAAAATATATCAAGTGTTGCCACAAAAGAAACTCTTTTAAAGGTAATTTACTAGAACAAATTGTAAAATCGTAAAAAACACTCAAAAAGGCCCTGGGCTTCTAAGGGTTAATTTATATTAGGCCTTAAATTACACTCATAGTTAAAGAAATGGTCAGATTCAACGGTTCAATGGCTCAATAGGCTATGTGCAATCATTTATACACTGAACCAATCCAGCCCTCGGCTTGTAGACAATTTGGGTTTTGGCCCATTTGACTTTGACACCCCTGGTCTACATATGGTAAGATTTCGGTGACAATATCTCTACCCGTCCATTTTGCTCATTCATGTGAGGAGAAGAGGTATCACAATATTTTTTTAGGTGAAGGGCTGTTTGGCCCTCAATTCTTAGGAAGACCACAGCAACTCTTCAAAAAGTGGTAAGAAAGTCACCAGCATGACCAAAGAGACCAGAAATGTAAGTTTGTTATTTATAAAACTTCTAAAACAGCAAAAAAACTCACTTTTTCCAGGGATTTCATGTCCCTTGTTCATATAAGTAAATATAATTATAATAGTATATTTATAGTTACTGCTTCTTCTTTCGTGTGTTTGTGGAAAAGACAATATGACGCAGCACCAGAAACACTCAATTACTAAACTAACAAATCATTAAGTCCCCGTCGACGTGCATAAAAGTTCAAATTTTTTGGAGATGCACATCAAGCTATGTTTGGCTGTTGAAAAAAGCTTCTTAGAGGTGTCCCGTTTGTAAAAACGTTTATATTTATATTGGCGTTTCAAGAGTTAAAATGTAGATGGAGGGAAAGGGATAGAGGTTTGTTGGAGGAATGGAACTCTAGTGTTAATTGTTGAATTTTCAAATATGTGTTTTATTTTTGATAAAATGTTTATTTTAATAAGTTATCCTTTCCCTCGCCCTTTAGGAAACTGGATGCATTTATCTACGATGCTGCAGTTTTGAACTACATGGCCGGTCGTGATGAGGGGTGTAAGCTTGTGACCATCGGCAGTGGTTACATCTTTGCCACGACAGGATATGGCATTGCCATCCAGAAAGACTCCGGCTGGAAGAGGGCTGTGGATCTTGCCATTCTGCAACTCTTTGGAGATGGTAAAGTTCATGCACCTACACAAATATTGACTTGAAGTGGTCTTTGTACTTTGTACTGTTCATGACGTCCCAATAATATGAACATTGTTTTTTTTTTACTATAATTTCTATGAAAATGGCATTATTAAAAGTATTTTCTGCAGGGCTTCGCTGTGGTAACTTTATCCCCTTGAGCTCACTGGTCAAGGTGTGCACATATTCAGTCAGAGAACAAGTGTCTAGTTTCATTTACAAAATACACAACATTACAATACGTATGAGGAAAAATGCTCACAGAAAATGCTGAGCCATTTCCTTCATTTACATAAAAACAGCCAAGACGTCAAAAAGTGAGCCTTTTTTAAAATAAACAGTGGTAAAATGACATCTGTGTTCTTCCAGACTCACACATCAACAGAAATAATGTGTATCTATTATTTCCTCATATCAGGATTAGATTGTTACAGATTAAAGTTATTAGAACATCCTTGAACTGAGCATCTCCTGATAAGAGTCTCACATGGCAGCATCGTCTTTGTGGTTGTATTATGTTCTGAGTAATAAAGCCGGAGAAGGTGGGTTCCAATATAGATTTTTTTTATATATAATTAAACCACTGAAACGTTATTCCTTCTCTATTTTCCCATCAGTTAGATGTGTGTCACTTTTTTGGTTTCCCACTTCATGACCCCTTTAAATTAAATGAACCAGATATTGAGAAAACATCAGGTGGTACTAGATTGTGTTTATGTTCATCAGTTTGTTGAGTGCAGTGGCTAAACAGACAGTGCTTGGTAAAAAGAGATGTGCGTGGTTAGTTAGATCGTTCAAGCAGTGTGAATGTTGAGAAATCACAGCTTGGGATGTTTACTTCATTCACTTCTTCTTTAAATCGTTCTCGATGTGCCCTAAAGGCAGACAGTTTTGAAGAAGATCTGGCAAGAGATGACAAGTGCCTACACTAACGGTATCAATGCCAATGAGAATGCCAGACAAAATGGTATTAGATGTGTGAAAATATGGCCTCCTGTTTTTTTCAAAGTGTGAAAAATCACATTTGTGCTAAAGCATAACAAACTGATATTGAGTTTGTGTAAAATGACAGTAAAATGATCAGTTATTCATCTCATATTTCCTGTAATAAACCCTGTAAACTGAGGTGTGGACCCAAGTTTAGACATAAACCCACAAAGTTTAAACTTTTACCATTTTTTCCTAACTCCATCACATTTTAAAGATTTCAATTTTGATTTGAAGTTACTACAGAAGTCTATCATTACATGGAATTGGTAAAATTGTATTATAGTGTTTAAATTTGAGGATTTCATTAGAAATCATCTGCACTGTAAGAAAATAAAACAAAGTTTACTGTAAACAAAAACGCCAGCTGTGATTGCCACAACTATATTACTCAAGAAATATACAATGTGTTTATTACTTTTTTTCCATAATGAGAGCTGAGGCACAGCTTTACCTGCATCCCCTGACTGAATTGTGATCATGTTTCATGGTTTATTACTATCATGTAAATTGTTAATGCTACAGCAATAAAATAAACTTTTTTTTTATCTTTTTAACTGTTAAACATTAAGAAATTATTCTATAAAACAAATTACGTTTTTTAATTGTTAACTCTAGTTATTAAAATTGTTAGAACTCTGTCTATTTCTGTCAAATTTATACAGTATTTTGCTGTTAAATTTACAAAGTGTGTTATTTTATTTCATGGAAAACATTAAAATAAAGAAAATCACGTCCTAGATCAGCTCTAGCAGAAACACTGAAATACGTTTATCCTCACATCTCTGTTACAGTAAGATTCAAGAGCTTTTCAGTAGAAGATGCTAGTGATCCAGATCCAGAGGCAATTTCTTGTAACCTCTGTTCCTTAAACTGCATCTGAGATGACAGGCTGTTTGCAGCACATCTAAAAACACATGCAGAACATGCCCTATGCATCCCATACATGCATCAACAATGCTAATGATTCCAGACATTCTGGATCGTATTTTATATGGAGAGCTTACTGATTACTATGCCTCATTACTAAATATCTGAGTGACATCTTACTAGATTTCATGAGCCCTCCAGCTTTGCTGAGGGTCAGACAGTAGAGCAAAGGGCTAGCAATGCAACAAATGTGGGTTCATTTCCCCGGGCAAGTGAGAACTGCTAAAATATGTACCTTCAATTTAGTGTCAGTCGCTTTGGATAAAAGCATTTACGATGTATGCGTCTGTCACTGGGAGGACGGCTTAGATTTATTTTGCATAGGAGCCTGTTCACCTTGATTCAGCACACTGATGCCATCTGAAGGTACCGTTATGTGGATCACATGTTGTTATATAAGCCCGCATATGATATAGCAGCGGCAACAGTGCAAGAGTCAAGAGGATGGTTGTGTTACCACAAATGTACACTGGGAAGGCATTGACTGTGTGACATATACATGTAGGTACACATGAATGCACCAGCACAGCATGCAAACACCCACACACACATTCACCCTCAAATAGGTGCGTGGGTTTTCACTGATTTCAAGGTTTCAGTCACCAAATCAAGATCCTGCAGTGTGTAAAAGATGCTTCCATTGATGCTTTGCCTTAAATTGTTATTTTAATGTATCTATTTGAGCTCATCTATTGTGAATATATTTGAAAACTGTTTTAGATAAAGTGGTGTACAGAATAGATATGTTATGCTCTAATGGCGATACTATTAGACTTAAAAAAGTACCTGCTTTGTTGTATAGATAAGTTGGTGCGATGCAATTAAAGCACATTTACTGCCTGAAGTGCTGCTGTATTAATATAAATATGAGAAAACAATTCATAAAAAGCAATTCAACACAACTCAGTAAAACCTAGCTCTAAAATTGACCCAATAGTACGTTGAAAAGTCTGAGTAAATTAAATTAAATATAAAAACAAATCTTTTTAAGAGTTAATAACAAGCACTGCAATATTTGAAAACAAGCATAAACAATTTTCAGAAAAGACAAGCGCACATTGTTTAACAAAGTCAAAAAAGCTTTGCAATTTAACATCCCATATGCCTTAAGATGAGACTGATGGACTTTTGAGATGAACAGATAAAATCTCATGAAAGAGCTTGTGAAAGTATGACATGGGTAAAAAAAAATAGCCATTTTTAGAGGTTTTTGCAAAATAACCGACTTCCTGTTGAGTCAAGAAACAGGATCTGTATACCCTACACATGTTTGCCCAAATTCATTAGCCTAAAACAAACTGTTAGCGCACCATAAGCTGAAATGCATTAGTGAGTGCTATAGAGCCATATTTAAACATTCACTTTTCAAACCCCAATCAAACGTATATTTTCACCAGTTCCGATGCAAAATTCGAGCATGTTTTGACCCTCAAAAATGAACAGAAAGCCACAAAAGGAATTACAATGAGGGGTTTATGCACCTCCACAAATTGTGAGAAATCTTAACAGATAGTTCATTGTTGCTGGTTAATTCTCATCTTTTGCTCTTTTCATTGGATATATGTAAGTAAAATTGACAAAAACTGTCTACTTTGGTACCAATGCGGAGTGAAAACCAAAAGTATAGCCTGTCTCCCTCATCTTCTTCTGGCACATTGTAAAAATAACAGGTTTAAAACATGCTCCATGTTATTTTCCAGTAGGATGGTGATAATATACAACTGCTTCCTTGACCACATTTTTCAGAGTGAAATGGACGCTAGTTTAAGTGACAGGAGTTACTTTGGCAGTACCAGAAGAACAGCATGCAGAGTAATAAGTAATCCACCAACATCTTGTAGGAAGTGCTTCCGTAAATGGATCAAAATACCTGAGTATATCTTGGATTGCCTTGAAACCTGAATGAAAGGAATCTCAATTTTCTCATTAGACCAACCAGCAGAGCACGTAACACCATTTTTGGAGCATGGTCCTGTCCAGCTCCTTCTCAAGCTGTCAGTCCCCTCAGGGCCCTTATTAGAGCTGGGAACCAAATCTCAAGTGACTCCCATAAGCAAACATTAATGAGGAGAGACCTCCAGTGTGTGTGTGAGTCTGGATTAATCCGTCATGACAAATGTTACAATTCGCAGGGGCTGTAATTTGTTTACTGTGCAGACTCTAAATACTTGCAGCCCTGAAATCGCCATCGACAGACAAACATGAGCGGACATGTCTAAAGCTCCACAGCAGAAACACAAACGACACAATCAGACATGCAGAAAGTTGAATCGCTCAAATGAAACTGCTCCCTCTTTGTAGGAGAAATGGAGGAACTTGAGGCCCTTTGGCTGACTGGCATCTGCCACAATGAGAAAAACGAGGTGATGAGCAGTCAGCTGGATGTAGACAACATGGCAGGTGTTTTTTACATGCTGGGAGCTGCAATGGCCCTCTCCCTGATCACCTTCATCGCAGAGCACCTCTTCTACTGGCAACTGAGATTCTGCTTCATGGGGGTGTGCTCTGGCAAACCTGGCATTACATTCTCCATCAGCAGGGTGAGTATTTTTTTCTATCTCTATATTATGTCTATGATGTGATATGCAGTACA
>SRMA01025601.1:0-178398 GCA_007224835.1 Danionella cerebrum
AAAAGGAGATTCATGTGGTATTTTTATGGTGTTTATGCTGAAATAGTACGTTTCAAAGGCAGATGTGGGGAATGGCTGACAATTTTCCAAAACCGTAAAACACCACCTAGTAAGGTAGCATATGGAGAAAGTTCACATGTCAAATTAATTTGAGTGTTCCTTTAAACTTTTTTTAACATCTTGAATGGTATGGTAACTAATTCAGAGTAAATGGCTTTGTAATGTTTAATTATTTTAAAGGCATTCATCACCAGCAACATCGTAGCTCGACAGACAGCACCTGGTGCCAGTGTGGTGCCATAAAATTGCCAAGTTTTGTCATAAGACGACTTAAACAAAATTGAGCTTGGAAATCCCACTTCCCAGGTTTATTGTGTCATTTCTGTATGACAAGAAGGAGACTTTAGGAAAGAATAAATCTGGATTCTCAATTTAAAGAAAAAAAAAACCCCTCCTCTGTTTGTTGATCTCGTCGACTAAATAGTGTAAAATTTTTCATTTCAGCATCTCTATGAAAATCCGGCAACATAACCCAGACAGTAAAAATATGAACAATATTCCATCTGGCTCTTGGCAAGAAGTGTCAAAATCCAACAGGGAGGATTGCAAGGATATGAAGACAGTAAATAAAAGCACACGGAATTCACAGATTTGGAGAAAACGCCTGACACAAGACCCAGTACGATATGCTAAGTACAAAGCTTTGGAAGCTGAAAGAGTCAGAGAGTACCGAAGAAGGAAGGCTGCAGCTGCTACTCCTGCCTTTTTACTGATTGAAAGACAAAAATATCTTGAGCGAAAAAGAAGACGGAAGGAAACAGCTGGTTTAAAATCTGGAATTCTGATATAATTACACCCATGTCTTCTTCAGAAATGTATTGGACATTCGTATGTGGACCCTTCAGAAACAAGACTCTGAAAGCAAGGAGTCTGATGAGTTTACACAAAAAAAAAACTTTAATCCTTGAAATACCTGTCTAAAGAAGACCTGTACCACTTCATTGAAGAAGAAGCACCTGTTTTCAGTGGTTTGCAAACAATTGCAGTATGATTGTGACCCCTGGGATTACACAATGTAAATACAAAGTCTGTGTTTGGGTTTCGTGAATACATTCGTTACAGTATATGATGCAGACTGCTGTTTCCCTGCCAATCGCCATAAAAAACAACAACAAAGACGAAGAGGGTGTTTACCATTGGCTGTTGCCCTCCTAATCTCTACCCTCATCTTCTCTTTTGTTTTTTAGTTGATTTGGTTTGGCCCCGCCACTCTACCGCTAAAGCAGCAACCCGCTCGCATACACACACACTTTATTGTGAATTATCTCTTTTCAGCAGAGTTCTTTGAGTGTTTGTGCGGGTATGCTTGGTTTGAATAATGCTGCTTGTGTATGATTTTCTAGGAAAGGGTTGTGCTAGAGGTTTGTTTGTAACCTGCCATTTTGGGAGTTGTAGTACAGGAGTTATGTGTAATACAGTGTGTAATGATCACTAGTAACATATCAGGTTTAGTGGGAAGAGTGTGCTCTGTACGTTTGGGTCTGCTAACAAGTTGAAAGATTGGGACGATGTCATTGTGTATCGTGATGTTTCACATTGGACATCGTAGATGCCTGAATTTTTCTTGACATTGCCCAGCCCTACAGCCGATAGGTATCGGTTACAAGAAGTTATTGGTTATTGTTATCGGTTGTAAATAACAGTTATAGTGCTCCCCTAGCTCTTACTTAATTTCAATTACTGTGAAGATTAAGCTTCAGAGTGTTGACTGTAATCATTAAGGGATGAATGCCTGCATGCAACACAAAGTTTTCACAGAAGCCCGGTCATCTAATCTTTAAACCGATCATAAGAAGCTAACAGCCTCTCCAGCAACAGATCTACACTACATTGACAGAAGTATTGGGGCATCAGATGATCCAATACTCATCAGATACTTCAGATGATCCTATCATGTAGCTACTAGTCATTAGTTTGGATTTGTGATGTTGTGAAAGTATGGCCTCTTTTCAAAATGGTGACCCCGTGAATGGCAATACAGTGTGTATTTCAGCTTCAAAGAATGATACAGGCACAGTGGTTTATGTAAGTCTCAAACAGGCAAAAGGTTCAAAATATAACATTAACAGATTGACCATACCAATAGTTTTCTAAATTCAACAACGAGGAAGATTCATCTCCGTTAGAGCTCAGCACAAACATTGCATTTAGTTGAACTAAACATGATTTGAGGGATTTTGAATGGCAGCAGTGACTAACAAAGTGCTTTGGCTTTATACACATCCCATATATAAATAGGTGAACAAGCTGGAATTAAGAGCTAAGTCTAGTTTCATATATACCAGATATAAATTGGGAAGACCTAGCTGTAAGAGATAATTGTAGTCAAGTTTCTTTCTATTACCAACTTTATAAAAGTTTACACAGTCTCTGGCTCATTGATATTTCGTATGTTTGTAGATATCGCAGACGAAAGATGCAGGGGAAAGTGAAATTTGATAAAGATCTGAACCCGGTACAGTTGAGACGGCAACAGAAAAAGTGGAGGGACCATTCTGCCTCTTACAGAAGAAGGAAGGCATTTCTATTAGACAACCGTAAAGAAGACACGAATCATGTTCTGGCAGAGCCAGCACCACCCCTCTGGTTGACACAGAGAAATATGTGCTAAATAACTTTTTATTACTTTCGTTGTCTGGCACAACATGCCGGTATCCGTTGAGGGAATTCTTCAGTGTTCAAAGTGCTTTGAATCATCTGCCAAATGTAAATGTTCCATGAAATGTAAATTAATCAGAGGATGCAGTAGCTGTTCTGTCCTGTATGCATTTCAACTATTTGTTTTTTTTTTGTTTATTTGTTTTCTTCCATTATGCAAATTGTATGTTTTTATGCTTTTTTTTTTTTAATAAACAGTCTATGATGGACTGGCGACCTGTCCAGGGTTTGCCCCTGCCTCTCGCCCAATGTGTGCTGGAGATTGGCAGACCCCCGTGACCCCAAATAGGGTATAAGCGGATTGGAAAATGAATGAATGAATGAATAAATCAATAATTGAAAGAAACAAAACCGAATATTGCGTCTTTTTTGTAGTTTGCTTGAACTTGATGTAAATTTGAGGCAAATATGTGTTTGAAATTAAACTTCTCGTATATAATATAAATTCTCAAATTCTTGCAACAATTCAAAATGAAAAATTAAACTGCAAGCATTTCCATTTGTTTTGTGAGAATCACCCAACAAAATCAACTGAAGGGATTTGAATTTTTTTATTTACAAACTATTTCTTCTTTCTCTAAGTAAATTGCAAAAAAGAAACAAGAGGAAAAAGAGTGGGGAAAATGAGCAAATGCACAATGTGAAGACAAGACAACTAGAAGACGAAGAACAACAATTGCAGCCGGAGGAAAAAGAACATCAGAAAAAACGTAAGTGTGTTTAAAAATTATTAAATGTGTTCTTTAACTGCATTTTGACAATAATGTGCATTCATGTACAATTTTACCCGGAACAAAGGAACATATTTTAATGAAAAAGGATACCACTCAGGTCATATATCAAGTTTTTTTGGCCAACAGGTTTTTTGGAAAAAAAAAAGCTGTTATGTAGTAGCAGCCTTTCTTTGTCACATTCACTTTTACATGCAGTGAATTGAGACCCCTCTGGCCACAAACATAGACAAGGTGAGAAGACGGGCCAATGTGAGCGGTAGGATTTAAGAAAGCAACAGAGAAATGGGTGTACATTGGGTAAGGTGGCTCAAAAAAGAGCCTCGTCCGCACTGTCCTTCAGAGGCCAGTGTGGAGCAGGTAACAAAAAGCCACTGCGACCAAGCACATTTAGACATGACAGGAAAAAACATTGCAAGAGGGGGTAGGGTCAGGGAAAGTAGTGAGACCACTGCAGTCAACAGCTGACATTTTTCTGCTGCCATGATAGGCACTGTACTCATGGCCCATTCAGATTACAGCGGTTGGGAGAAGCTTGCGGATGTGTAGTGTCCTTGAGGGAAGAATGCAGAGAGTCTCGTTATCTCGCTTTCTCTGGGGAGTATTTTGACTCCTTGATGACCTTCAAGGCCAGAGGCGATGAGGGAAAGCCATATGGAAGAGAAGTTGATTTTGGGTCAAAATCTGTAAATTTCCATGGATTTTTACTGTCCATTACCAGTCTCTATTTTATCCAACATCTTTTGCGTAGCTGTCAGTCTCTCCCCGATGATATCTAATTTGCAGTCACAGACCACTGAATGAGTCCCGACAGACTTAAGTCCAGACAACATTTCATTCCAGCCGGTCAGCTTAGTGGGGTTTTGAGCACTGACCGCCTTTGACATCCGCTGATAACCAAAAGTTCTACATATTCCGATCAGCAGAATCACAGCCCCAATTAGATAAATCCTCCAGGGACAGAGCAGCCAGGCACACGTTCCGCCACCTCGCCCAGGCATCCATCGTGTAGCCAGCAGCAAAAGTTCCTACAGGACAGGTGGGCTCACCTGAACCTTCAGATCCATAGTTCCTTTTATTTGGAGATCAGTGCAGCGAGAGTCTCTCATAGACAGACAAAACACAGAGTGGCAGCAGGAACAGAGATAAGGGAGAGTGCGACTGAGAGAGATGCGACTGCCTCTGCCAATAGCAGAAATGTATTTCTTTATTATGTGAAATTTACTTTAGTTCATATTCAGATTTATTCAATGTAATAGTGTTACAATATGTCAATTGGAAGACCAGAGGCACAGTTCTAGTTAAGGCATAAAGTGGCAGACCAAGAAAAATATTAGATAATAATAAGGTCACAGTCAACCCACAGAGCATCTCCAAAGACCCATTAGATTGAATGTGACAGAGTAATGTGGAAAAAGCCTTTTTTCATCACATGCCACAAACTGTGTTGCTTTAGGTATGCTAAAGCACATATGGTCATTTGACCTCTAAAATAGTTATTGTGGAAAAAAGGGTGCTATGCATAGCAGAAAACACATAAAAAAACACTTGCTACCTAAAGTAAACTCTAGTGGCTGTTCCATCATGCCATGCAAGGACTAGGAATTCTTAAAGTTGGTGGTTGCATGCACTCCACTTAATATCAGCAATTTCTTATCAGTTTTTAGGAATGAGTGTTAACGATAAAATTTCACTGGAACTGGATCTTTGAACAAGACAATGACCCTAAACACTGCTCCAAATCTAAGACAATCATGTAGAGGAACAGGTTCAAAGTTCTGGAATGGCCATCTCAGTCCCCACACCTGAATATTATTCAAATTGTGATTTAAAGTGGGCTGTCCATATTTGGAAACCATCAGACCTGACTGTACTTTGTAAAGGGGAATAGTCCAAAATACCTTCTGTTGGACTTTTGAGGGTCCAATGCGTGTTCAAAATGATTTTAGGAGAACATGTGTTAATAAAAAGGTAGATTTAATAAGTATTATTACAAGAGGAGAACAATGCAGTGCACCGGAGAAATCTTCCCAGTCTGTTCCCAGGATGATTTCAGAATTTTCTCTGTCGTTCTCAGCTCAAATATCACATTTCAGTTTCACTCTCCGCCCCCTTATGCGTTTCCTTTGAAACAAAACTGTAATATTCTGGAAGAGTATCTTTATCTCTTCCTGCCTGGGAAGAAAAGGGGAGTCAATGCAGTCCTCTTTCCCTTTTCCGAGGCCATGTATAATAAAACCATTCATTCTCATTATAGTGAGATCTAACTTTACAAGCATAGGAAGTTAATTAAATTTCCCACAAATCCCCCTCTTGACCTCTGAAAGAGGTCACACCTCATAACATTTCTAACAGTAACCACATGGTCCATTGAGACAGTTATACCGAACAACAAACTAGTTATAACACATCACATTGATAAAACATCAAGTTCCATAAAAGAAATCATCTTTAAAAGTATATAAAGTGTGCGATTCGGTATTAAGCTTAAAACAAATCATGTTCGATAGCATTCAAAACACAGTTTACAAATATTTTTTTTTCTCTTCCTCCCCATACTAACATGGATCCCAGCACGATCTACTATACCGAGCCCAAACACGGAACACCCCCCGAGGACAACACAACCACACCCGCCCAAGAACAATCCACAGTCCATCTACCAACACCCCAATAAAAGATTTGAAAGTACTCAATGTATTTTTCCAGACAGCTGTGTCTCTGTTCGTCTCTTTTCATGCACAAGGGCCCCTCAAACCCTTCGATGTTATGGTTCATTGTAGTCGTTAGAGACGGCATTTGTATATTCAGTGCCTTCAGACGGTCTGGTATTTCTGCAGACCCACTTCAGTCCGGGGTGTGGTGAGGCCATGGACAATGTCCAAGGACAAGAGTAGCCGCACATCCACAGAAGATCCCCGCATGCGATCCAAGCACAGCATCACGGCCAGTATCCATCCGAGTAAGGTTTCCCTCAAACAAAGAAATCCATAATTAATAATCATTTTCAACCAAAAACTTTTTTTTTTTAAGATATATACGGCAATTTGACTGACATGAATCCCAAAAATATGCCATACTGCACAAAACCAAAACACAGGAACCCCCCCAACGACAATACAACCCCACACATCCAAGAATAACACACAGCTTATTAACCAACACCACGACAATGATAAGGCACAGGTCCATCTTCCATCCGACATCCTCTTTCGCAAGACCAAGAATCCATCTTCCATCCGACATCCTCTAGCGCAAGACCAAGAATCCATCTTCCATCCGACCAAAAACTCCCCTTTTGTGTAGTGGAATGGGAGTGAAAGCAAAGTTCTTTGTGAGATATGGGCGAAACCACATCTGCCCATTAATCATTGATAACAGTGGGAGTGCCACAGAGAGAAAATTCCTTCCGGAGGCCCCTTGGGCACCAGAAGTTAGATGATTCGCTGAACTGCTCCAAACTTTAGAGCTTTATTTTTTTTAGGGTCTAGTCTGTACCTTAGAAGCTATTGGTTTGAAGGGTGAGCCAGTTGACAATGGAGTGTCAGCACGATGACTGCTTGGAACACTCATCAGGCTCAATGGTGTTGGCTCATAGGATGTGGTGAAGCCGTAGTGTTACCCAGGGATGGGCGCAATTGCATGTCCCACGAGAGGCCCCCGCACCCCGGTTCAGAGCAGCCCAGTGAGAGGACTCATCTCAGCAAGGCCAACCTCAGAGTAAGAGAACAAACCATTAGAAAAATATCAGATATTAAACAACTTCATATTATATATCGTCAGAAATCAAAAATACTAATAAAAAACCTTTTTTTTTTTTTTCAAAATAAAATGCAAAATAAAATCAATACACTAGTATAAAGCAATAAAAGACTGATAAAACAATGGAAACTAACACTGTAAGGATGAATGCAGTTTAAGATGAACAGTTGGATGGTGGATGTCGTAAGGATTGATCATTGGAGCATTCTCTCAGGTCAAAGGCTCTCTTTAATATCTCAATAGTGGGAACAGAAGGAATATTAGGAATGCTTGTTCTGAAAGAGCCAGCAAACAACAGACATAAGTAACTATGATAAAGTAAGCTTTCGTTTTGTCAAACATTCATTCATCATTAATGACCATTCATACATTAATCAATATAATGCGTTCGTGCTTTTCTCTTTGAATCACACATTTACTCTTCTCCATTCCAGGTCCACCTTGCACACAGGCATCACAGTCTCTCTGACTATGGAATACGTTCCTTTCATACAAACAAAACAAACATTCATGCATCCTAGATTGAAATATTTTACTTCCTTGCATTCAGTTTTCTCATCAATCAATGAGACAGGATTAACTGAAGCAGGAGTTATGTTAACAGCGTTGGAATCTACAGCAACATTATTTTATTTTGAAGACCAGCCAGTAAACACGCTTTAAGATCTCTCTTGAGTAACGTCCCAGAAACTGAGATATCATAATGCTAAGCCACATTAAACATATCATCTTTACAGTTGTCTAATTTAAACGTTGTCATTTAGTAAATAAAATGTTTTATAATAATTAAGAATAAAGAAAACAACACTCCGGACCTAACTACCTATCCACAACACTAAATACAACCTTCCTAGTCTTCGGAGGGTTACCAATTGGGAGACAGAGTCTCCCCCCCGGGGTGCCTCCAAAAATAAAAAACTAAAATAACAAACTAAAACAACAAACAGTGACCCGATGGAAGGTCCGGCGCTAGGCACGGTCAGCTGGATCACTCTAACTAACCGGAGCGTAATTTACTCTGTCCAAAAAATGCAACTAAGGATCTCAGATGAAAAAATGCTTCTCTGGCTGGTCCAGTCTAAATTTTTATCTACACTCTTCTTCTCGTTGGCAATTTTTATTTTATTTTATTTTATCTTTTTTTTTATTATTATTATTTTTTTTTTTAACATGTCCTAATCGGGAGCCGACAAAGGGCATTTGTGACAAAACCAAGAACAAGAAAGATATAAAGTGCTTCTCAAGAGCTCGTACGCAAGAGAGCAAAAATATGCGAGAACGCGCACCAGAAGATAAGTGTTTGAGAGAGAGAAAGAGCAAAAGACTCCAAGACTCTCACACATTCACAGACACAGCATACATTTCAGCAAGAAAGGTATAAAGGAAAAACAAACAAAAAATTGAAATAACACTTTAACCACCGACCGTAACAATCAAGTCTTCCTCAATTATCATTGCTTTAGACCAAACTTTAATCTTTCAGTCATTAAATTATTATATCAACAAATGTTATTTCTGAAATTTGGATAGTTGTTTGTTTAAAAATGAAATTGATGAATCTAAAACACATCTGTTTATGCTCTCATTCATCAATAAAGAATTAATTTTTAAATTAAGACAAAATAAATTTGGATAGCATTCACATTTCACACTCCTCCCCTTCCTCCACCTCGCCGGACAGCAGCAAGGGCATTGCGTAGGGGGGTGGCCCATCATCCCTTTCTCTCCACTGCAGCCACAATCACCCTGCTATACAATGATCCCATGCATGGGATACAACAACATCCACAGGTCACTATTGTAGCTATAAAGGTAGCGATAGAAATTAGAATTGAGGTAATCATCACTTTATATTTGCCAAATGTGTTTGTCAGCCAGTCATCTAAGGGGTTGTTGACACCAGATTGCTCTGCCATTGTTTTGGACAGGACTTTTAATCCCTCTAATGCTCGTGTTACAGATCCATCCGGGGAAGTGTTATTGGGAATGAACGTACAACAATAACCTTTGATCATTGCACAAACTCCTCCTTTTTCTGCGAGGAGCATATCCAATGCCATCCTATTCTGGATAGCCATCAGGGAAGTCGGCGCAAGCTGTTCTGCAAGTCCCTATGGCATCTCTATATAAATTAGTTAATCTCATAACATTATAATGAACATAATTTATCCAGTCAACATTGCTGCTGCTTTTATTTGATCTGCTAACTTGTATTCATCTGGTACTCCTCCGGGAACTCCGATTGCATCTATGTAAGTGGGAGAATTCAGGGTCAAGTCAAAAGTTCCTGCTGCTCTTTTCTGATCTACCTTTTTGTTCTTCATGCCTTATACCTATTAATGCTAGTGGCGCTGCTAGTCTAACCATCGCGCATGTTCTCACAGTGATTCCTCCTCCTATTCCTACAAATAATCTTCTGTCCCCACAGCTATAATACAATCCACCACGAGCCCATGGGCATATACTGTCTTCCGCATTCTGCACTGCTTCTTTACACCATGAAAGATTAATATGTCCCACTCTAACTCTTGGGTTGTAAGCACTGAAATTAAAGCATGTAAAATTTCCTGATTCTGCTGAGAAGGCCTCCATCTTTGTTTGATTGTTAATTACTGGGAAGATTTTGGATAAAGTGTCACATCCCTTCGGTTTTGCTTTCCAAGTAATAGACATCATGCAATCATAGCCTCTTTTATCAGTTTTGAATAGAGGAGCTGGTGCAATTTTAATAGTTGGCCTAGCTTTGGCGCAAGCTACACAATTTTCCTTTTGCATTTCTCTGGCTGTGGCAGCCATTCATTCTAACCGTGAATTTGAATCCCCATATGCAGTAGCTTTTCCCATAATGTCCTCAGGTGTCATTTTAGTATAATCCATTTTCTTCACCACCTTACTCCCTGCAATTTCTTTGGTGTGGTCTCTTATTGGTGCAACAACTGGCTTTTCTGGTTGTTTTGGTGCTTCCAAAATAAACTCATTTTATCAATCCCCATGGGTCTTTTCCACTTACTTCTACTCCTAACTGTACCCATAGATGTTTTTCCTGGTTGTACATCTTTATCATGCAACGAGAACGTTAAAGGGTTTTTTGTGGGTGCAGAATCTCTCTGGAATTGTACTTTCTTTCTCCACCATTCCTTCTCATTACTTTCTATATAAATCATGTCTGGTGTCCAATGGAGTCCCGTATATTTGCCTACTGTCTTACCTCATTCTTTTGAAATGAACCCCCTCAGGCCTCTACCACAGTGACTCTTTTTTTTTTTTTACACAAGTACACGTCATAACTTCTCCACTGATTATCTTGTCCCCCGCAATCTATTACATCTCATAGGTCGAAGGTGAATAATGTGGTCGAGCCCTTAACATAGTTGAACGTTATTCCCCCAAATTCCTTTAAGCACTTATCTTGTTTTGTTCCCAATTGTCCCACATCCCTTTTGGATCTTACCAGAGCTTCATTTATATATATATATATATATATATTTTTTTTTAATTTATTTATTTTTTTTCTTTCTCTGTTTTCCTTTTGCCCCCTGGCTTGCTCAGCCTCGCATATCATCAGTCCCCCCACAACTGTGGCAGCCATTATACCTATGAAAATTAACACTTTCCAGTTTTCCCATAGTTGGATTCTGACCTGGCCCCCCATTGCTCTATAACGGTTCATTACTGGTACTGGTTTTCTATCTGTTGGGATCCACACTTTGGACTCTTCGGTTGCTACTGTGGTAGTAGTTTCTTCAATTATAGTTATTATCAAGATCTCTTTAGGTCATCTTTCTTCTGGATACCCACTTGTCTTAAAAATCAATTAACACTTAAAATTTCAGAAACTAATACTCAAAAAATCTACGAAAAGCTTCAAGCAAAAAACACTTTGATATAAAATATGACAAATTTAAAAATGTAAAAATGAGACATACAATATAGCAAATTCAAAAAATGTAAATAAGAAGTATTTGTATAAGAAGAAATACATATGCGTTATCACAAAAGTTTTGTAATATTTTGTAAAATAAGAGGATACTAAGCCATTAAAAACATAAGCGGAAGAAAATGTTAAAAAGATGCAAAAAATCCTGTGAGCAAAAATCATAAACACAACTTTCAAAAATTCGCAAAAATTCTGTAAGAAAACTTGTAAGCATACAACACTCAAGACACTCAAAGTAAATGAATCATTAAATGTTACTTTTCATTAGATTTTATCAGAACCTTTAAAGGTTTGCTCAATGATCTGAAGTACTATGTAGTAATCCAGTTTGTCCAATCCACATCCCAGCCAGGGTATGGGTAATTTTGCAATGTTTAGTTCATCACACCACCTTCGCATGCAGGTCAAGCTACTTTCAAAATCTTGATATGTAGGGAGATCTCTGCCAAGTGTTTTTGTGACTAAGTGAAAGACAGTCCTGTCTGTTTCATGTGTTAGAGCACACTCTCCATTTACTTTACCTTGTGCTCTAACTTTTTCAACTCCGTAATGTTCTCTGAATTTTTTGGCTATGCCTGCCCTAAAGGCACAGTCTGCGCTTACGCAGTGTGCTACCGGCTCTCCTGGAGGAGCCGAAAACAGATCTCCTGTCTTAAGGACAATTTGCAATGCTTGTACTGGTGGGTGAAACTTTTTATTGGGGTCTTCTTCTCCTTCGGTTATATGTGTATGTGTTTGTGTATCACCTTCTTTCAAACTCGGTGTACTGTCCCTCTCTTGGACCTTCGAAGCAAGGTCCACTCTAGTGTCCTCCAGGGATCTTGATGGAGGGTCAGCTGGACAGCACTTCAGTAAAGCTGACCAGCGAGGTTCCTTCCATTTGCACTTGTAAACTCTTGACCGTACCCAGTCCCAGGCGTGATTGGCTGGAGACGTAGGCTGATCCGTTGTGGGAGTAGCCGTGGAGGACATATCCTGAAACAAAGCTACTAATGGTGCAAGCTTTTCATAATACACCCTGTGTGACAGGGGCTGGACCGGCTCCAGCTGCAAAGGATCGTGTGGGCCAAGGAACTGCTGTCCAGTTAACAGTTCAAAAGGCATGTATCCTGTCATGCGGCTCACAGAACTTCTTATTGACATTAAGGCTAATGGGAGGGCAGCTACTTTTTGTCTGTGCACAGATTTTTGCCAATTTGTTTTTTAATGCAAATTCAATCTCTCAACATTCCCTCGTGATTTTGGGTGGTAGACTGCATCAAAATGATGAGTCAGGCCCAAGGCCTTTTTAACTTGAGCCAAATGTTCATTTTTAAAGTGTGAACCATTGTCAGATCTGATTCGTCTGGGAAACCTGTGGTGAGGAATGTAATGATTGATCAAACATTTAATTACTGCAGTACTGTCTTCTTTGCCTACAGGAAAAGCTTCTGGACTTAATGTCAGTGATTATGTTCATTAGATCAGTAGAAATACTCCATGTACTCATTCATAAAATCCTGTTGAAAAATAAGAAAAATGTTTATAATCCCTCCAGAACACGATCATGACCTGTCAAGGAATAAGTCAAAAGCATCCGTACAAAACATGTTTTCTTAAGTTTCTTGATTACATTCATTCCTCTTACACAGTCACATACACGCACACAGGCTCGAGCACGCACATACAGGACAAACAGACCGACATAAGACAAACAAGGGGATCGATGCCATGTGAAACATCACATATAAAAGAAATTGAGAGGAAAAAATTCTCAAGTCACATGTCCACATGTAAATTTGTTTTCTTTTCCAAAAATTGTATCCAATTGTAAAGGAAATAAAAATATTATTGATGAGCTCTCAAAATAAAACATAAATAAAGAAATTAATCCAAAAATAAAAACGAAG
The DNA here is from genome assembly GCA_007224835.1 of Danionella cerebrum. Taxonomy (NCBI): domain Eukaryota; kingdom Metazoa; phylum Chordata; class Actinopteri; order Cypriniformes; family Danionidae; genus Danionella; species Danionella cerebrum. Next base: position 13,038 of record SRMA01025601.1, read on the forward strand.
ACTAAAGGTCAAGTCAGAGTAGTTCCTAAAACTAAGAAGAATAGATTCTTAAGCAAATTTTCTTCTGCACTAAAATTTATGTTCCATTTTATCACCTAAATTTCTAAAGATTTTCCCTTAGCTTCATAAAAATCTCAGTCAGATCTATGAATTTTTATTAAGTTCATAAGTTTATATTTTACAGTCATCAGTTAGTCTCAGATCAGTTCAATAAATCTCCTCCAATAGTAATTTTTTTTTTAAAGAGCAAAATAAATGCTTTAGTTTCCTTATTAGATTTCTTTTCTGTAGCCTCATTGTAGAACTCATCTGCTATCCATTTTTGGTATTTTGTAACAGATTTTTCACACCAGCGTCTCATTAGTTGTGTTCTACTAGTGGTCATTTAGAGACAGAATTACTTTAACAGAATTATCTTTAGTTCGATAATATACTTATTATTTTTTAATTCTTAATCTACTTATTATATTTATTTATTTTTACCATAAAATGATTCTCTCATTATTCTTTATTTAACCCCATAGATTTCCTTTTAATATTTTCTGCTTTACATTGTTTTAAAGAAGGTGTTATCTTAACTGTTTCTATTTTTATCTATTGCACTCTTCTTCTCTTAGCCAAACGATTTTTATGTTTTTTTTTTTTATCATTGTAGTGAACTGGAGTGTGGGCCTCTTTTAAAACTACTGGAATCAAGGGATGCTGGGGGTAGGACTCTACCATCAGGGGAGGTCCAAATGGCCATCAGTATGTTGTACTGCGCCTCTGTTTCTCCACACAGATTCCTCCTCAGGAGTAACAGTATTCTGCTGCTCAGAGAGGTATTCTCGAGAAAAATCAGGAAGGAGGGAAGTCACATCTGGCTCTGGCATGGCTGCATACTGACCAGTGAGGTAGTCTGAAGCACGCTTAGCAACCATGTCTGCTGCCTCATTTTATCTTGAGGTTATGTCAGTTCCCTGGGAATGACCAGTGCACTTGATGATAGCCACTTTGCTTGGAAGCATAAAGGCTTCAGAGAGCTCTCTTACTTCATTCTCATGAGTTATTGGTCTGCCAGATGACATCATAAAACCACCTCTGATCCACACAGGCAGCTCCACATGTGCTGCAGAGACTGCATATGCAGATTCAGAATAGATGTTTACAGCTTTACCCTCGGAAAATTTCAATGCATTAACCAGAGCTAGAAGAATTCAATCATTTCATTTTTACAGATTTCCAATTCTCGCATGCGCATTTCAATTTCCTTTGGCTCCAGCTGAGCCTTCACAATCTGCAACATTTTCTGCCATTGCTGCCCAAGGGTCTCTTCACAATTCTTATCAAAATCACAATCCATTTCTCATCAACTTCTTCTCTTTACAGTAGGTTTATAATTCCGTAGATTCACAACAAGTCCTATTCTTTCCCTATTTAATGTAAGGCTTTCCCTATTCTTCCTACTGTTTGATTTAGAGCCAAATTCCCCTTTTTTATAGCGGGTATTCCCGCTACCTCTCGGACTAGGCCCTTTAAAATTAAAGGGTGGTTTTTATTAACCTGTCAGATACACATCTCATCCGTCGAAAAAGAGGTCGCTGCAGGTGTCCGATTTTTATCTTTTATTTTCACCAGTCCAATTCAGTTTATTATAGTGAGTTGTCCTCACTCTTGTATCCAATTCACCTTTATTTATAGTGGTTCTCACACTACCCTGCAAATCAAGGGCTTTGCACAGTTCTTAAGTCTTCATCAATAATTCGTCAATAATTGAGAGTCTCAAGAAAGGATTTGTCTAATTTTCTCATTTCACACCTTGTATCCTATTTTCTCTTCACCTATTCAACTTTAATCATTCCTCTTAAAACGAAAAAATGTCAAAAAGCTTTCTCCTCAAAAAATATTATTTTAAAATCGATGTTCGGACGATAAAAATATAATTTTTTCCAGAGATGTCCTCAATTCAACACTTGATTTAGAGTAATCAATCGCAGAATTTTATTAAAAAGGTTTCTGCTTACCTCTTTTTAAGGGCGGCCGGCCTTTGTGTTGAATTCAGGAATCTTATCCCATCCAAAAGTCTCCTTTAATCATCAAATCGTCGGGGTCACCATTTTGTTGGACTTTTGAGGGTCCAATGCGTGTTCAAAATGATTTTAGGAGAACATGTCAATAAAAAGGTAGATTTAATAAGTATTATTACAAGAGGAGAACAATGCGGTGCACCGGAGAAATCTTCCCAGTCTGTTCCCAGGATGATTTCTGAATTTTCTCTGTCGTTCTCAGCTCAAATATCACATTTCAGTTTCACTCTCCGCCCCCTTACGCGTTTCCTTTGAAACAAAACTGTAATATTCTGGAAGAGTATCTTTATCTCTTCCTGCCTGGGAAGAAAAGGGGAGTCAATGCAGTCCTCTTTCCCTTTTCCGAGGCCATGTATAATAAAACCATTCATTCTCATTATAGTGAGATCTAACTTTACAAGCATAGGAAGTTAATTAAATTTCCCACACTTCCTAAGGTATTCTGAATGGTCCAGAATCCAGTTTCACAAAATATTGAGTTGATAATTTTTTATCTAAATAATACTTGCACATTTTTCATCAGTCATATAAACTGTATTTCACTTCTCAAATATCACTTTGTTTGTCTCTTATGTGATCTATGAAAATGAAATTTCTTATCCAGACAACCAATGATTTATTAAGGAAAATCATAAAATTTACTGGATTTTGGTATTTTGTTCTTTAGAGTCCAGCCTGGATGATATTTATGTGGATGATGTCCATCATCAAGATGAACTTTCGGAGGGTCACCAAATGCATTTCGACGTTTCAGGAAATTTGACTGGTGCAAAAGAGACTTTATGTGTGGTTTGCCTGAAGAGATTCAGCACTCCAGCACTCCTGAAAGTTCACCTCAGAATTCATTCGGGGGAGAAACCCTACCACTGCAGCTTCTGTGGCAAGAACTTTCGTCAGTCCAGTCATCTGAAGACCCACATCAGGATCCACACAGGAGAGAAACCACACGTCTGTCTGAGCTGTGGAAAAGCATTTAAGCACCTCAGTGCACGGAACAGACATTACAGAAAATGCATTCTCATATCCCTGAAAGGCAGATGATTGCATAAGTGTTGATGCTCGCTCAAATGCTAATTAGGCAGTACAGGTAAATGCTAAGGGTGCCAACCATCTATGTAGGGCACACGACTTGAGATAATAATTAAAAGATAAACTTGTATTAATGTCATTATTTGAAATAATTTAGGACCTGGTTTAAAGGAACCCATCGAGGAAGTAATGGCAACAGACTCATCAGCAACATTGCTTCCATCACACACAAAGCAAACTTTCAAAGTAAGTTCATATTCAAAACACTTGTTAAATTAAATTTTCTGTATATTCATTATATATTGTATTTGTACATTTTTTTATGTGTATACAACATCATGTAAATAAAGATTGATGAATAATTGTGTACTTTTTCTAGTATCGGATGTTTTTTAAAATTCAACACCAAGGGTCCCGGTCCAGAAGTGCCATGTATTGTCGGAACTGGAGGAAGAGAATTAAAAATGACCCTTTAAGACACGTGTCAAACTCAAGGCCCGCGGGCCAGATGTGGCCTGCCATGTAATCTAATGTGGCCCGCGAGAGCTTAAAAGTTTTTGTAGTGTCTAAAAAAAAAAAATAAAAAATTTCCCACAATGCCTGTAGCCGCAACGGTGTTTCCACATCCATACTCACGAGTGAAACTGCAGAGCTGCCGTTTCTCGCACATTGAATGTAAGACTCTCGCATTTGAGTGATCTCTCTCGCTACACCTCCGATTTCTTGCGCTAAAATAAATTTCAAGATGTGAAATGGACACAGCTAATGGTTTATCTGTGGTCTGTTTCTTGAGCCTGATGATAAAAGATGATCGATATGCATTGTCTTCAGTCTGTGAGGGTTTTATTTCAGCTAAACAAATTACAAAAATGCTATTTTTCTTTTTTCACTTGGACAGTTTGATCCTTCATTAATGGAGTTTTGTGGGTTTTCATAAGCTGACAAAAATCAAAAGGATTTATATTAGAATAACAAGCATGCAATTGTTTCTATGCAACTGAATTGTCTCTTAAATAAGTGATAAATAATGAGTTATTTAACATTAAGGAGTAGTTACATTTATTTTTACATTACATTTGATTACATTGTTTTACAAGTTACATCTGGCCCTTTGAGGATAGCCATTATGCTAATGTGGCCCTCGGTGAAAATGAGTTTGACACCCGTGCTTTAAGATATGCTCAATACAGATCTTTTGAACATGCAACTTGATGCAAGATGCAGAGAGTACAGAAGAAAGAAAGCAGAGGCTGCTGGTGGTGCATGTGCTGTGTTCTATGGACTCAGTTTCATGTCAAATTTTCCAGTATTGAAAAAAAAGCAAAACACTTTAAACGTAATAAAATAATTTAAATGTATTTTTAGAGCTTTGTTGAGTAAACATAAATTTACTGCCTAGGCGGCACGGTGGCACAGCGGGTAGTACTGTGGCCTTTCAATTAGAAGGATGTTGGTTAAAGGCTTGCTGGTGACCTTCCTGGAGGGAGTTTGCATGTTTCCTCAGGGAATTCCGGTTTCCCACACAATCCCAAAAACAAAATGAATGAATGAATAAATATACTGCCTATTTTCTCCCCCAAAAACCCACATTATTATTCTATAATTGAAATGTTCCTGTTGAGGTTGAAAGCTTAACAGGACTTTAGCAGTTTAAGTAGAGAAAAACGTTGATTTCTGTTTATTTGTTTTGTAGAAAAATTTTAAGCATTATTTGTGAATCTGTTTAGAAAGTTTGCCAATCAATGAACAGAAAGCTCCACAAATTTCCAGTTTGCATTTAATGAACAAACTATTTGTATAAAAATAATTACACTTCTTTAAAGTATAGCTTCATGCACACTCGATCATATTCTTTACCCATTCTATAACAAAGCTAAGGGGTATATTGTTATTGAACTGTTTTGCAGTAGTGTTTTGTCGTTACGGAACATCCAAACCTGCAGGTGGTGCTAACAACCACCGAGCTCTTAAATTAACGGACTCGACAAAAAGAAAGGGATATCCGCTATGAAAACAAGAGGAACAAACGTATAACTAACATTTTTATCTGAAGAAAATGGCAAAACTTCAGAATTTAAACGTTTTCTTGACAGAGAGACTGACTCTAGCGGCTCAGGAGATATTCAATGCTGTGGAAGGTGTATTTTTAGAGTATACAGAGGAGATTTGTCGCTCAAGACAAGAAATTGAGTTGCTGAAAAGGCGAATTGAGCTGACAGGAGATCAGGTGGACTCAGGTTAGTAGATTCCCCTTAAACACGCTGTGTAGGTAAATATGGTGTGCTGCACGTCTCCATTTATTCATCAGTTGGCTTGAATCTGCCACCTTATGGTTGTATGAGCTCGGTGGAAATTAAACGTTTTAACTTTTAACAGTGATGTGTAATATTGTATTTCAGAAACACAGACTGAATCTCAAGAACAGAACTGCAGTCAGATCTTCTCTAAGGAATGGAAGGACACAGCGATGCAGATGAAGTTAGAAGTTTACACTCATCATGAGGAAAACGAAGCTCCTGTGTGCAGCACATCAGCATCTTCATCACAGTGTCTGGATGATTTTCAGGATCAAATATCCAGCAAAGACACTGCAGCCCAGTTCAAACACAACCATGAGAATAGTTTTGTTAACCAAGAAATCCAGATTAAGGTTGAACCCGAGACGATGGAAGCAAATGTGTCTTTTCAGTTGGATGGAAATGATTTAGGAGATGGTTTAAAAGAACCCGTGGAGGATCCACTCAGCAACGGAATCATCATCAGCAATATTGGTTCCCTCACACACCAGACGAAACCTTTCAAAGTAAGTTCACATTCTGGAATATTAAAAACGTTGTGTGATTTTGTTATTAAATTGGTGTTTTGTTACAGGCACCGTTCATAAATCAAGGTACACTGTTGCAACACATGATGGAGCTGGGCCCGATACATGAGAGGTACTGAAGTTTTCCTTCAAAATCATAAGCAAAACTGAATTGTGAACATTGATATTCCAACTCACGATCAGGGAAACACATTAGTGTGCTTCATAAATACACTTTGATTTGCTTGGAAATGTGCTTGATTTGCTTTGTGAAGTGAAAGTTTATGTGAACCGCTTCTTCTTCTTTCACTTCTTCTTCTGCTTCCACCATGTGTCAATGACAGCCCCATGAACAGCTTGCAAAAAAGTTTTGGCACAGTTGGCCATTATGAGTATTCTGACCCAATCAGGACCCTCTAACTCAAACTCTATAGCGTCTCAACTAATCTGAAATTGCACTTATTTTTATGTTAATAACTTTTGAATGGTATAGTGTAGAAACAAAATTCTTGTTGCTGCTTACTCCTTGGCTCTGGCCAATTCTACATGGACTATATAACGCCATTGCACTTTATGCTAATTTTGGATTCTTTTCAATACCTACTTGTGTGAACTTTCATTTCATTTGACAGTTTCATTCAATTTCCACCAAATTTGTTTCATATCATCCTCTGACCATGCTGACTAAAAGTTACGGAATTCAAGTTGATTCAACAAAGTATTAATGAATAGGTCATGAACAATTATGACACACTCAACCAAAATGGTTGTAAGGCTATAATTGAGTATATATCTGAGGCTGTCTGCTGAGTTTGAGCACAGTGCCCCCTAGAGGTCACGAGATAGAAACTGTGCTTTTTACCTTATATTTATATACCTGTTCATTGTAAAACCATAAAATTGAAACAACCATTTTAAGTATGTCTGCAATTTTAAATATCAGACATCTTGGATTTTGTCGAGTCGCAAATGCATCAACATATCTTTACAAAAGTTTCCTTGCATGTTTGGTAACATGTCCAGAAGGTACCCAACAAGTTTTGTGGTAAAGCCACTAAACAAAATGGTAGTAACGTTTAACATTTGTTATTATAACTATGATCTGAGCTTGCCTACCGAGTTTCAGAACAGTGTCTCCTATTGGTCAGGAGATATACACATTGGCTTATTGTCTTTTAATTCTATATCAGTTCATACGTAAAGTTGGTTCTAAAATGTTCTGACCATCCTACTGAGTCTGGCTCAACGTTTTATGGCAAAAAAAGTAAATACTGCTCAAACCATTTGAATTTGATTTAGTTGTATTTCATTATAGTTTAAAATCGATAAATCATTGTTTTTCTGTTAGGTACTTGGCTCCGTGTTGGGTACATGTGCTTGTAATATTTCCTATACAACTACTGTAGATTGCTGGTAAAGGTCTTAAGTTGACCCTGTAAACTTTAAATATTAAACTAAACTCTAGGCTACAGGAAGCCATGTATCTTGTGTTTCTAAACCTGAGATAACCCTTTTCTCATTTGTAAATTAGTTTGAGCTGTAAAGGTGAGCACTAACTTTGTAGTCAATAGGAATCTGTTCCTTTCAGACACAAGTCTTTGTCCATTTTAACCCTCCTAAGTCCATTTGGTTCCTAAAAAGAATAGTTGGGGTTAATGTGTGCTTTGCTGTGGCTCAGTTGGCAGAGCATTGCACGCTCAACGACAAAATCGTGGGTTCAAATCCCAGGAAAAGCGGGAACTGACAAATATGTGTTCATTCATTCAAATGTAAGTCGCATTGGATAAAAGCGTTTGCCAAAGCATAAATGTAATTTTTCGAGCATATTTACATATTCATACAATGTCTGTAATTAAAAATATTTATTTATTTATTTTTTTTTGCCCAACAATAAAATAAAATGCTCCAGCTGGTTAATTATCCCTCACTGTTGACCTGGAGAAACTTTCTTGCCATCCAGGGCCTTTAAAAGATATTGACTGGATCTGTATGGAGAAGATGTGGTCATGGATCCCTGAGCAGTTGCAGGTACAGATGAAACAAGACTTTCTCTGGCATTAGGAGGATTAGCAGACAAGGGCTCCCTGCAAGGTTATGATAGAGAATTATTGAAATAAGGCAAACTTAAATAGAAGAGCAGAAACAGTACAAACAAATGTAAAAACTGAATTACAAAAAATTCTAAACTAAAACCTAACTATAATAAAAAAAATCCAAAAATATTCTTACCTTTGCTCTATGGATGGAGCGGTGGCAGACAGAGATTTTTTGAGTGGAGCGGCAGCAGACAGAGGCATTGTGAGTAAACCGCCAGACGCCTGAGGCATTCTCATCAGACCAACGGCAGGCTGTGGCTCTCTGAGTGGAGGCGTAGTAGGATGGTGGTCACTGCAAGATAATTACATTTAACAGAATCAAATAAAATGAAGAAAACTAAAATTAACAAACAGAATTGAAAATAAAAAAAAAACTAAAATAACAAAACTATAATAACCTTTGCTTTGAGGGTGAAGCAGCGGCAGACAGAGATTGTTCGAGTAGAGCAGCAGCAAACAGAGGCAATGTGAGTAGACCACCAGACGACGCCCGAGGTATTCTCATCAGACAACCAGTAAACCGTGGCTCTCTGAGTGGACGGCGAGAAGCAAGGGGCTCCCTGCAAGATTATTACAATTAACAGAAACAAATTAAATGAAGAAAACCAAAAAGATTTAAAACTTCAAAACAAACTAAAACCAAACTATAATAAAAAAATCCAAACTATTCTTACCTTTGCTCTATGGATGGAGCGGCAGCAGATAGATGTTCTCTAAGTGGAGCAGTAGCAGACAGGGACTTTTTGGGTGGAGCGGCAGCAGACAGAGGCATTGTGAGTAAACCACCAGACTCCCGAGGCATTCTGATCCGACCAACGGCAGGCTGTGGCTGTCTGAGTGGAGGGTTCGAAGCAAAGGGCTCCCTGCAAGATTATTACATTTAACAGAAACAAAGAAATGAAGAAAACTAAAATTGACAAACTGAATCTGCCTGAATTTAAAAAAAAAATGTCAAAATGAACTAAAACCAAATTCTAATGAAAATTCCAAAACTATTATTACCTTTGCTCTCTGGATGGAGCGGCAGCAGACAGATGTTCTCTGAGTGGAGCGGCAGCAGACAGATGTTCTCTGGATGGAGCGGCAGCAGACAGTTCTTTAAGTGGAGCGGCAGCAGAAAGAGATTTTTTGAGTGGAGCGGCAGCAAACAGAGGCATTGTGAGTAAACCGCCAGACACCCGAGGCATTCTGATCAGACCAACGGCAGGCTGTGGCTGTCTGAGTGGAGGGTTCGAAGGAACGGACTCCCTGCAAGATTATTACAATTAACAGAAACAAATTAAATGAAGAAAACCAAAAAAATTTTAAACTTCTAAACAAACTAAAACCAAACTTTAATAAAAAAAATCAGAAACTATTATTACCTTTGCTCTATGGATGGAGCGCAGATAGATGTTCTCTAAGGAGCGGCAGCAGACAGGGACTTTTGGGTGGAGCGGAGCGACAGGATGTCTTATGGAGCCGGGCAGCAGAGAGAGATTTTTGAGGAGCGCAGCAACAGAGGTGATTGTGAGTAAACCGCCAGACTTCGAGGCATTCTGGATCAGACCATGGCAGGCTGTGGCTGTCTGAGTGGGAGGGTTCAAGGAACGGACTCCCCTGCAAGATTATAAATACCTACAAAACAAATTAAATGAAGAAACCAAAAAAGATTTAAAACTTCAAAAACAAACTAAAAACCAAACTATAATAAAAAAAATCAGAAACTATTATTACCTTTGCTCTATGGATGAGCCGGGCAGCAGACAGGGCTCTCTGAGTGGAAGGTTCGAAGGAACGGGCTCCCTGCAAGATTATTACAATTAACAGAAACAAATTAAATGAAGAAAACTAAAAAAATTTAAAACTTCAAAACAAACTAAAACCAAACTATAATAAAAAAATCAGAAACTATTATTACCTTTGCTCTATGGATGGAGCGGCAGCAGATAGATGTTCTCTAAGTGGAGCAGCAGCAGACAGGGACTTTTTGGGTGGAGCGGGAGCGGACAGATGTTCTTTAAGTGGAGCGGCAGCAGAGAGAGATTTTTTGAGTGGAGCGGCAGCAAACAGAGGCATTGTGAGTAAACCGCCAGACGCCCGAGGCATTCTGATCAGACCAACGGCAGACTGTGGCTGTCTGAGTGGAGGGTTCGAAGGAACGGACTCCCTGCAAGATTATAACAATTAACAAAAACAAATTAAATGAAGAAAACCAAAAAGATTTAAAACTTCAAAGCAAACTAAAACCAAACTATAATAAAAAAATCAGAAACTATTATTACCTTTGCTCTATGGATGGAGCGGCAGCAGACAGGGGTGTTCTGAGTGGAGGGTTTGAAGGAACAGGCTCCCTGCAAGATTATTACAATTAACAGAAACAAATTAAATGAAGAAAACCAAAAAGATTTAAAACTTCAAAACAAACTAAAACCAAACTATAATAAAAAAATCAGAAACTATTATTACCTTTGCTCTATGGATGGAGCGGCAGCAGATAGATGTTCTCTAAGTGGAGCGGCAGCAGACAGGGACTTTTTGGGTGGAGCGGGAGCGGACAGATGTTCTTTAAGTGGAGCGGCAGCAGAGAGAGATTTTTTGAGTGGAGCGGCAGCAAACAGAGGCATTGTGAGTAAACCGCCAGACGCCCGAGGCATTCTGATCAGACCAACGGCAGGCTGTGGCTGTCTGAGTGGAGGATTCGAAGGAACGGACTCCCTGCAAGATTATAACAATTAACAAAAACAAATTAAATGAAGAAAACCAAAAAGATTTAAAACTTCAAAACAAACTAAAACCAAACTATAATAAAAAAATCAGAAACTATTATTACCTTTGCTCTATGGATGGAGCGGCAGCAGACAGGGGTGTTCTGAGTGGAGGGTTCGAAGGAACAGGCTCCCTGCAAGATTATTACAATTAACAGAAACAAATTAAAAGAAGAAAACCAAAAAATTGTTAATGTCATAACAAACTAAAACAAACTATAATAAAAAAAAATCAGAAACTATTATTACCTTTGCTCTATGGATGGAGCGGCAGCAGATAGATGTTCTCTGAGTGGAGCGGCAGCAGACAGGGACTTTTTGGGTGGAGCGGGAGCGGACAGATGTTCTTTAAGTGGAGCGGCAGCAGACAGAGATTTTTTGAGTGGAGCGGCAGCAAACAGAGGCATTGTGAGTAAACCGCCAGACGCCTGAGGCATTCTGATCAGACCAACGTCAGGCTGTGGCTCTCTGAGTGGAGGGTTCGAAGGAACGGACTCCCTGCAAGATTATAACAATTAACAAAAACAAATTAAATGAAGAAAACCAAAAAGATTTAAAACTTCAAAACAAACTAAAACCAAACTATAATAAAAAAAATCAGAAACTATTATTACCTTTGCTCTATGGATGGAGCGGCAGCAGACAGGGGCGTTCTGAGTGGAGGGTTTGAAGGAACAGGCTCCCTGCAAGATTATTACAATTAACAGAAACAAATTAAATGAAGAAAACCAAAAAATTGTTAATGTCAAAACAAACTAAAACCAAACTATAATAAAAAAAAATCTGAAACAATTATTACCTTTGCTCTATGGATGGAGCGGCAGCAGACTGTGGCTCTCTGAGTGGAGGGGTAGTAGGATGGGACTCCCTGCAAGATAATTACAATTAACAGAAACAAATTAAATGAAGAAAACTAAAATTGACAAACTGAATTAACAAAAAAAAATGTAAAAAAATAAAAAAACTAAACTAAAATATAAAACTATAATAACCTTTGCTTTGAGGGTGAAGCGGTGGCAGACAGAGATTGTTCGAGTAGAGCAGCAGCAACAAGAGGAAATGTGAGTAGACCACCAGACGACGCCCGAGGTATTCTCATCAGACAACCAGTAGACTGTGTGGACCACTCTCTGAGTGGACGGCGAGAAGCAAGGGGCTCCCTGCAAGATTATTACAATTAACAGAATCAATGTAAATTAAATGAAGAAAACTAAAATTGACAAACTTAATCTAACAGAATTTAAAAAAATCAAAATGAACTAAGACCAAATTATAATGACAATTCCAAAACTATTATTACCTTTGCTCTCTGGGTGGAGCGGCAGCAGACAGATGTTCTCTGCGTGGAGCGGCAGCAGACAGGGACTTTTTGGGTGGAGCTGCAGCAAACAGAGGCATTGTGAGTAAACCACCAGACGCCCGAGGCATTCTGATCCGACCAACGGCAGACTGTGGCTCTCTGAGTGGAGGCGTAGTAGGATGGTGGTCACTGCAAGATTATTACATTTAACAGAATCAAATAAAAGAAAAAAACTTAAATTGACAAAACGGAATCTAATTAAATAAAAAAAAAATCTAAATGAACTAAGACCAAATTATAATGAAAAATCTAAAACTATTATTACCTTTGCTCTCTGGGTGGAGTGGCAGCGGACAGAGATTTTTTGGGTGGAGCGTCAGCAAACGAAGGCATTGTGAGTAAACCGCTAGAAGCCCGAGCAGGCTGTGGCTGTCTGAGTGGAGGGGGAGAAGCAAGGGGCTCCCTGCAAGATAATTACATTTAGCAAAATCAAGGAAATGGGAAAAAAATTGAAAAACTGAGTTGAAAAAAATAAATAACTAAAATATAAAACTATAATAACCTTTGCTTTGAGGTTGAAGCGGCGGCAGACAGAGATTTCTTGAGTGGAGCGGCAGCAAACAGAGGCATTGTGAGTAGACCACCAGACGCCTGAGGCATTCTCATCAGACCAACGGCAGACTGTGGCTCTCTGAGTGGAAGGTTCGAAGGAACGGACTCCCTGCAAGATTATTACATTTAACAGAAACAAATTAAAAGAAGAAAACTAAAATTGACAAACAGAATAATTTCAAAACTAACTAAAACTAAAGTATAATGAAAACTACAAAACCGTCATTACCTTTCCTCTCTTGGTGGAGCGGTGCCAGACAGAGGCTCTTTGGGAAGAGCGGTGCCAGACAGAGGCTCTTTGGGAGGACCAGTGCCAGACAGAGGCTCTTTGGGAAGAGCGGTGACGGATAGAGACTCTTTGGGAAGAGCGGTGCCAGACAGAGGCTCTCTGGGAGGACCAGTGCCAGACAGAGGCTCTTTGGGAAGAGCGGTGACGGATAGAGACTCTCTGGGAGGACCGGTGCAAGACACAGGCTCTCTGGGAAGAGCGATGCCAGACAGAGGTTTTTTAGTTGGCGTAGTAGCAGACAGAAGCTCCCTGCAAAATGATTACATTTAACAGAATCAAATACAATGAAGAAAACTAAAATTGACCAAACTAAAAAATTTAAACCAAAGTACAATGAAAACTACAAAACCGTTATTACCTTTGGTCTCTTGGTGGAGCGGTGCGAGACAGAGGCTCTTTGGGAAGAGCAGTGACAGATAGAGACTCTCTGGGAGGACCAGTGCCAGACAGAGGCTCTTTGGGAAGAGCGGTGCCAGACAGAGGCTCTTTGGGAAGAGCGGTGCCAGACAGAGGCTCTTTGGGAAGAGCGATGATGGATAGAGACACTCTGGGAGGACCGGTGCAAGACACAGGCTCTTTGGGAAGAGCGGTGCCAGACAGAGGTTTTTTAGGTGGCGTAGTAGCAGACAGAGGCTCCCTGCAAAATGATTACATTTAACAGAATCAAATACAATGAAGAAAACTAAAATTGACCAAACTATAAAATTTAAACCAAAGTATAATGAAAACTACAAAACCGTTATTACCTTTGGTCTCTTGGTGGAGCGGTGCCAGACAGAGGCTCTTTGGGAGGACCAGTGCAAGACAGAGGCTCTTTGGGAAGAGCGGTGCCAGACAGAGGCTCTTTGGGAAGAGCGATGATGGATAGAGACACTCTGGGAGGACCGGTGCAAGACACAGGCTCTTTGGGAAGAGCGGTGCCAGACAGAGGTTTTTTAGGTGGCGTAGTAGCAGACAGAAGCTCCCTGCAAGATGATTACATTTAACAGAATCAAATACAATGAAGAAAACTAAAATTGACCAAACGAAATAATTTAAACCAAAGTATAATGAAAACTACAAAACCGTTATTACCTTTGCTGTCTTGGTGGAGCGGTGCCAGACAGAGGCTTTTTGGGAGGACCAGTGCCAGACAGAGGCTCTTTGGGAAGAGCAGTGATGGATAGAGACTCTCTGGGAGGATCAGTGCCAGACAGAGGCTCTCTGGGAAGAGCGATGCCAGACAGAGGTTTTTTAGGTGGCGTAGTAGCTGACAGAAGCTCCCTGCAAGATGATTACATTTAACAGAATCAAACAAAATGAAGAAAACTAAAATTGACAAAACTAAAAAATTTAAACCAAAGTATAATGAAAACTACAAAACCGTTATTACCTTTGCTGTCTTGGTGGAGCGGTGCCAGACAGAGGCTCTTTGGGAAGAGCGGTGACAGATAGAGACTCTCTGGGAGGACCAGTGCCAGACAGAGGCTCTTTGGGAAGAGCGATGATGGATAGAGACACTCTGGGAGGACCGGTGCAAGACACAGGCTCTTTGGGAAGAGCGGTGCCAGACAGAGGTTTTTTAGGTGGCGTAGTAGCAGACAGAGGCTCCCTGCAAGATGATTACATTTAACAGAATCAAATACAATGAAGAAAACTAAAATTGACCAAACGAAATAATTTAAACCAAAGTATAATGAAAACTACAAAACCGTTATTACCTTTGCTGTCTTGGTGGAGCGGTGCCAGACAGAGGCTTTTTGGGAAGAGCGGTGCCAGACAGAGGTTTTTTAGGTGGCGTAGTAGCAGACAGAGGCTCCCTGTAAGATATTGCATTTGACAGAATAAAATTAAATGAAAAAAAAAACTTGTAATTTAACTTAAAACAAATGAGGATAGAGTTGAAAATTATGAACTGAAATATTAACTGAAATAAATGTATATTCTTTTTTTAAACTTAAATTATTGTGTGTAGAATGCTTACTTAAATTTTGGATTAATTGCTTTTCGTCAAATAAATCAATCCATAGTTCTATCAATTTTACATAAGAAAAACTTAAAATTTGCACAAATTCATTTTACCGATAAGTTCCCCAGTTGTACTCTGATTAAAATTGTTCTAGTTATCAGTCAAATAAAGTTTTTCTTGGTCAAAATTCCATTTGCAGATATCTACAACTGTATTTTGTCTAGTAAAAAATGAGTTAGCAATATCTTTAAAAATAATTTGCACTAGTCATAGGAAGCTGAGCCTCTGTGTAGACGGCTGGAGCCAGATCGGATTAATCTCATCGTTCAGAGCCTCCCAGGTATTTATTGAAAATATACGAAAAATGTTGGATTTTTATAAAGCATGTAGTTGACAAGTAAACACATCAAGCTAACCGAATTTGAAAAAAAAATTACATTTTGGAAAAATTCATTTACCTTTTCTGTCCCCGATGAGAAATCAGTTCTCTTGGTGAAGAAGATTTTTGGTGATTTCTCTCTCTCCAGTTGTTATCAATTTCAGAGGACCTCCTTGATCTTGAACGGGAGAACTCTTCCCTCTCAGTTCTTTCATTCCGTGCGATCGATGAGGTTTGGGGCTCCCTCCGCTGAGGGCATCTAGATCCAGAAGCTCTCTCTGGTGCCCTGCTCTGCTGTCCACCAGACCTCGGGTTTCTCTCAGAGAAGATGTTGTTCAATTCTTCCTCCTCTCTCATGCCCCTCTCCCAGTCTATAAATTGGAAATATCCAAACTGGGGCACCTGGTCGATAGGGTACTCCACCTCCACCATGGCCCACCATAGATTATGAGCCAGAGCAGTGATGAGCTCGGCACGTTCCTCAGCGTTGATGTTTCTCTGGGCTGAGGAATGACCAGAACGGCGAGAACTTGCTCTTGAACTCATAGTGAATGAAATGCTAAACCAAACGGATGCAAACAGATCTCAGTAACTCTGAAAAAAAAACCCAGGGAGAGAATAAATAATCCAGTATGTAAAGTTAAAAAGGTGAAAAATAAATATACTAAATTATAACATCACTAATCATCTTCGAGTGCATTGATGATTAGTTGTCTAGAAACATGCTATTTTGGAACAAATAATAATACATTTTAAATGTATTTAATATATCTTTGTATGCTAAAGTAGAATATACTTAGTACACTTAACGTATATGGCTTTCCTGTGCTTACATATGCTTTAATTAGTTAAATAAAGTACACTTGTAATTGTGTATTAATAACATTTTTATTTATTCTAACTGTATCCGTAATAAAGTTAATTATACTTTAAGCTTATTCCACTTCAAAAAAGCATATCTTCCTAATGTACTTCTAGTGGTGGAAGAATTTCCAGGTTTTAACAGCAATTTAATTAATGTATTATCTATTTAATTATGTATTAAAGGTAATAATCTAGATGAACTTCCTGGAGTACTACAGCATTAGTAACTTAATGTCATGCATACTCTTAAATTTAATCTTGATATTACCATGTTGATATTAAAATGTGTACTTAATCTTTCAGTGTATTTCACAATGATAATTGAACATATCAAAAAATGTTAAAAAAAATTTTTTAATGTAGGTGTACTATAATATAAATGTACTGTAATGTGTTAAAAAAGTATTATGCTAGTACACTTTTTATATACTTACATATGTAAACGCATTACAAACGTACTATTCTAAATATAAATCTACTTTAATTACAATAACGTTTATTGTTTTACTTTGGTTAAAACCCCAGTCAAAACCCTATGCTGCCTTGTTATTCAAACATTTGGCAGTTGTGTTTAAGTGTATGGGCCCCAGCTTTCAGTTGTTTGTAAGGAAGTCACTTAATATTTAAGGAAAACATTGTTTTTCAGGGAAATTAATCTATAATTAATATATAAAAGCTAAAAAGTTAATAACCGTTCAAAACTGCTTTTTGAAACAGATTTACTGTAATGTTCTCCTGAAAAGATTCAACTAAACTAAACCTCACAAGTGTCTTGTAATTCAGTCTCCATTCAAACACTACTATACATAGCATTCCAAGGAGTCATTACAGTGATCAATACATAAAAAATAACAAAGTAAATAATACACACATACATACAATTAACAACAATAAAATATACATAAAGAGAATATAAAAAATAAATAGATAGAATAACAATACAATAAATCCAATACATCAAAAAAATGGAATAAAACAACAAATAAATGAAGGAAAAAAAAGTAATAAAATAGATGAATAAGAGAGGGTGCTCTATAACATCATCGTCGCTCTAAAATATTCCAGGAAAGGGCGCCAATTTTTGAAAAAGAATTCTGCTGTTGTCCCATAGCAAATCTGATCTTTTCAATTTTAAGAGCATAATGGAGGTCAAAACCCCATGGACGATAAGTAGGGGGGTCCGCAGATTTCCAGTTCATTAAAATAAGTCGTCTGGCCAATAAAGTTCCCAGAGCAACACTATCACCCTGCTGGGTATCTAAATTAATAGATCCTGGTGAAACCCCAAATAGTGCAGTTAAGGGGTTAGGGTCTACTGTTGGGGAAAAGATATCAGAAAAACACCTAAACAATCTTCTCCAAAAGGTCAGACAGTTTGTGACATGACCAAAAAGAGTGTTGTGTAACTGAACCAGAAACTCTACTACAAAGGCAGTTTGGGTCAAAATCATGGTATATTTTATGGAGCTTAGTTCTAGACCACATGTGTCAAACTCAAGGCCCGCGGGCCAGATGTATATATAAACCGGTATTGTACGATGCTTCACAAAGGTCATGGCTTCCGCTGGCAAATCGCAGATGTGTTATTGTTATTGTAGGTTATCCCACATCCGGCTAGACCTCTCAGCCCATATTTCACATCAGACCTGGTTCACATCGAAGTACGCAGCTCGCTTTTTTGCAATTTCCGGAGGGAAATCCGGGAAGACGTGAACATTCTTGATTAAATGTCCTCTTTAACATCAAATCGAGGTCTCTGACCCGGTTTCGCCGCCAGTGCGCGATGGGCGCGGGCGAGGAGCGGCGCTTCATGAAAGGCAAAGATTTCTCGCAGCGCCTCAGCCACAAACTTAGTAGTCTGCGGGCCTTCAGGTATTCCTAAAAGGCGTATATTACTTCGCCGATAACGGCCTTCCAGATCCAAACACTTGGCGAGAAAAGACGTAATCTCGTATTGCAAAGAAGCAACAGTAGTTTCCAGCACCTGCAGACTAGTCGTCCGCTCTGAAGTTGCACTTTCGAGGCTAGACAGTCTCTCATCGTGCGCCTTTACATCCGATGTTACCGCCACCATAGAATTATGCATCTCCTCGCGCAGAGACAATATTTCTTTCCGAAATTCAGCAGCGTACCCATCAAACTTTTGATGTATTCCAGCTTTCAACGTTTTAATCGCGGCCATATGTGCAGTCCCATCAATTGTGCTAGATTAGTCTTTGCTAACTGTCGCTCCGGTGCAAGTTCGCTAGCACTAGCAGAATCTGACTTTTTCTGTCACGAAGGTTTACTCGCCCTTTTGGTAAAGCCAAAACAGTCTATGTAGTCATTTCTGAGAACAAATAAAGTAAGTTGTAACTCCTTTACACAATGATTTAAAGATTTCGTCGACGGAGCTCCCGACCGTGCAATCTCGAAAAGTAAACGCTAAACCGGAAGTGTCCATGGTTTTGTTGATAATATAACATGTGAACTCTATGGAAAACACTCAGATTCAGAGAAATAAATCGATATGATTAGAGATAGTTAAGAAAAAATCATGTTTAAAACACCAAACAGCAATAAAAACACATCAAATATATACAGTTAAGTGACCGGTTTGTCTGTGCATCTGTGTTTGTGAAAAATATCTGTGTTTACTGTAATATTGTGCTGCAAAGATGTAACTAAACATTAAGAGCATCTTTTGTCTCTTTTTTTTAAACAATTCTAGGTTTTCAATTGATTTTTTTGTTTTATAGAAAGTGTCTCATGTGATGTTTACAATTTAGCATCAGTTATTAGCCAATTTCTTACATTTTAAACAGAATAAAGCAATTTATCAGAGCAAATGTACAGAGCTGCTACTCACCTCAATCTCCACACGCAACAGAGGTGAATGTGACATCATAGTGACATCACTGTTCAAGGGTTCCGTGCAGGATTCAAATGCAGGATTTAAATGAAAACAAGCTCCTGGAAACTGGCTAAGCCCAGTTTCAGTTACACTATGCTGCAGAAATGAACATTTCATTTATTTGAACTGTGTTAACCGTGAAATAATGAGTTTGTTTGAGTGGGAGAGACCCATGCAGAGCGGATGAGCTTCAGCAGTGGAGCTGATTCAGTTAAAATCACTGTAAAGTCCAGTAAAGTTTCAAACTCATCTCATGTGTCACACACAAATAAGAAGTAGTGTTCTTAAATGAGCTTAAATATGTTTAATTTCATATATTACCAATATTCGGCCTCAATGGCAGCTGCATTACAAGCTGAGAGAAGGCCCAGAGGCTTGTGAAGTCCTGCAGCAAACAGATCATTCAGTTAAAACAAGCCAATGCTTTTATTATTTATTGTTGTTATTGAAAAAAATACAGTTGTGAGTCTTTTTAGTTTATATAAACATTTAAGGAAATCTATCACACACTTATAAATTTATTTATAAGTTTTCAAATTTATTTGAAAGCATCTTTAATCAGGGAAATGAATCTGTTTGAAGTAAATCAAATGTTCACACAGACAGAAAGATTGTTAGTCTGTCTCTGTTGAAGTAAACAGACGATGCTTTATAACACATGTGTCAAATTCAAGGCCCGCGAGAGCTTAAAAGCTTTGAATGTCTAAAAAAAAAACGAAAACGGAAAAAAACTTCATTCCCCACAATGCCTTTGGATCTAAGCAAAACTTTAGCGATGTGTTAGCGGAGAAATCATTGTAAATATAATGTTTATACTGTATATAATAGCACAAGCATCATCCTAGTATTAGTAATAGGTTTATTAGTGTTGGATTGTACTGTTATTTACTGTTTTCTGTCCGTGATTGTTCTTCCGCATTTGCGCAAGCGTCTTTTCTTCCTTATTTCCTCGCATTGTTCCGCCGTTTTTGACACACTAAAATGTTCGATTTCAGTGCCAAAGCACTTGTAAATAGTGAAAGAGGATGTTTATACCATCATCGAGAGCCCCTGTGAGTTGTGAAACACAAACAGCAACAGCAGGGGGCGTGTCACCGTCTCAATCACAGTCATATGTAAAAAGTTGTTATACACGTGGTTTATTCCCAACAATAATGTTTTTCAATTTGTTGCTGTACATTTCTAATTGTTTATAAAGAGAAACTTGATGAAAATTGAAATCCTTTTTTTTACTTTTTTGTTATTACACACTGTTCTGTGTGTAATATGTCTTTCTAATATAAAAATAACAAATATTTGCAGATTTTGAAAGTTTTAGTTCCTCTGAAAGAAAAAAAATGGCAAAAAAAATTATTCAAACACTATTTTCTCTTTTTTTTTATTACTTGAATCCATTTCAAAAGACCACAGGTATTTGTAAGCTGGTAGGAGTTCAATGGGAGTGGGAGTGGGATGGGACCAGGAGTCATTTCTTCAGGAGTGGGACAGGATTTATTTTTTTTCTCTGGAAGTGGGATGGAACAGGAGTGAAAATCAACTCCTGTGTCATGCTCTAGTCCACATCTTGCCCTTGGACAGTTTGATATTTCATTAATGGAGTTATGTGGATTTTCATAAACTGACAAAAATTAAAAGGATTTATATCAGAATAACAAGCACACAATTGTTTCTATGCAACTGAATTGTCACTTAAATAAGTTATAAATAATAAGTTATTTAACATTAAGGAGTAGTTACATTTATTTTAAATTACATTTGAGTACATTGCTTTACAAGTTACATCTGTTTTGTACTTTTGTTTTGTGCATTTGAATTATGCTATTTATTCATGATTTTATTTTTTTACACGTATGATATTTTTTAGATCGATTTAGGTTCTAGGTTCCCTTGTCTCTCTCACTTGCTCACACAGTGGAGTATAGCAATTAAGAGACTGAAATGAAACCTGAATGTTACGCCATATTTTAGTAACTCAATATCTGCAGCTATTTGATTCTGTTCCCACTGTTAACAATGCTTCTGGCGGAAAACAACCCTCCATTTTTACGCTGCAGTGTGAAGTATAAACTCCCCGTCTTGCAGCAGTGTTTGAGAAAATGTTGAGGAGGGTTTATGCACTGTAACTCCTCTTTAAGGCTTATCTGCATTCTAAACACCGCTTTCAACACACCTGAAATTAATTTACCCCAAGGTTAGTGTCACAATTGAAGTTTTAATGCTGCATTGCGGTGCTAGGTTCCAACCCGCTTATTCCCTTTTTGGGATCACGGGGTCTGCCAGTGCCTATCTTCAGCGCACATAGACAGGTCGCCAGTCCATCGTAGGGTGCTAGATTTGTTCGGTGTAAAATGGAGTGGTGTTTACTTGTAGCTGCTAAATGCTTGGCGACAGACAGCCAATCAGAAATCAACAAGGATTACATCAAGTCAATAACAGGGCATGGCATTCCGTACAAAAGTATGCTTTCGTCAAAAGTTTGCTTTTCGTTTAATAAATACATAAACGCAGCTTGTGTTAATCGAAAATGCAGATACCAGTCACAGTCTGTGAAAGTGCCTCTTACAGTGCAACGCCACCAGTAACAACTTCTGCTATCGACCCATTATTTCCGAGATGAGAATGCGACAATGATGCTCGAAGTCTCTCGAAGTAAATGTTTGTATGATGTTGTAATTTTTTTTGGCCAACTTGAAGTGTTGTTTTAATCGTAAACCCCAGGTTTAGTATAAGCAGTGTGAAACATGCTTACAGATAACCCAGGATTCCATTTATCCGCCGTTCCAGGGTTAATAATTCCAAGTAAGAAAGTCCTCAGGTTTGCTAAAAGCTGAATCCAATTGAGATCCTCTAATTGAAATTAAAGCTTTTCCATAAACCCTTTTTTTTTGGTTACTCTTAATAGACATGAAAGATCTGAATACATTTTTGACCCATTTGACTGTTGTTTGTCGATACCCTTGATGAAGTGAATTCAAAAAGTCTCTTTTTTTCTCACCATTTGTGTCAGCGTAACTGGTTCACAACGAGCATATCTCCAGAAAAAAAAATTGATACAGAATAAATATGCAGGGAATACACAGAGATGACAAAGTGTACAAGCTGGAGACAGAAGGTAGATGTTACAACCCCCGTGTGTTGTAATTATTTATTATTTCTATTCATTATGTATTTTATGTGTTTTATGTGCATGTGTGAGATTGGTGATGTCATGTGTTTATCGATCAGGTGAACAGGGCAGAATATTTAAAATCCGTGTCAGCTCCGCTTGCTCTCAGTTCAATGCATCTCTGTCTCTCTCGTCAGTTCAGTCCGTGATCTTCATGTTCTTCGTGAACTTCATTTGAGTTTGTGGTTCGAGATCTTCGCGATCTCTTCGTGAGAGGTTTCGTGTTTGTGTCACTCCCCAGAGTCCAGTGTCTCACCTGCAGCTCCCGCTGCTAGAAAGCACTCATCTCCCCTGTTCTGCCTTTTTTCCACAGTCTCAGGTTTGGGTTAAGCACTCTTAGTTTAGCTTAGTTGTCTTCATTTTCAGTGTATTAATAGCCTTGCTACTGTTTCACACTTTAGATTACCACAGCAGTCGTATGTTTCGTTTACAGCTCACCTTTTAGTTTATCCACGTCGTAACGTTCACTAGTTGGTTTAGGCTACTTTGGAACAATCCATCAGCCCGGGAGCCGCACATGGGACGTTACTGTACATTTTCCAACACGACAATGATCCAAAACACAGGAGATAGTCCACTTGTCATTGGTTCCACCAGAACAAAGCGAATGTTCTTGAGCGGCCATCTCAATCTCCTGACCTCAATATCATTAAACCACTCTTGGGAGAACCCAGTTGTTCAGTTCATGCAAAACAACCCAAGAATTTACAAGAGTTGGAGGCTTTTTACCAAGAAGAATGTGCTGCTTTACCAACAGAGAAGATAAAAAATTTAGATTTAGAACCGGTTTGCTCACTGTTGCTCGTTGCTAGCTGAATAGACTGAACTCCATTGACTACGCTAACTTAGCTAATGGTAGTGATGCCGGTCATATACTATTTGTTTTTATCTTTCACTGTGTGAAGCAACTCTACATAGTTTACTAGTAACATATAGTAAATAAATGGCTATAAGACTTTGACACATCACAATTTAAGCCATGCCTTTATCTCCAAGGGCTATCATTGAATCTTCTTTTGGCTTGGGGTCCTTCATGTGCAGCAACAGCACATTCAGCTGCACCAATAACACAGGGCTGCCCGCGGATGTGTCTGACTTTAAATTGGTGCTACTAAAGCGAATATTGGCCGATATATAAAAAAAAAATCAAATATCGGCGCAATAATTTGGATTGGCCGACCTCTAGTTTCACCATGTTTTTTTTTTTTCCCAAAAGATAGTAAAAAACAGTATTTGCAGTTTTTTTTAAGTTGTCACAATATTAAAAGCCACATTTAATACTTTTTGAACATATTACTTTCCCATAAAACGTTTCTATCGCAGCATCACATGGTACAGGAAACTACGGAAACCGTGACGTAATCCGTGACCTTTTGAAAATCGTGCGAATTTGTGGATTGTATACTGACAGAGCCCTAAAAAGTTTTTTTTTTGGTCCAGTTGGAATGCTTATGAACTTTTTGAGTTTAAATTCCTCTTTTTTTTTGTGATTGACTGATGAGGAGCAAAAGAAGACTGCAGCCAAAACTAGAACCCAAAGGCACAGGCAGAAAGTTTACTGGAACCCGGAACTTCATGAAGAGTATAAGAGAAAGGGGAGAGAGAGGTATAATGCAGATGTTCACTTTAAAGTTTGGGGCCAACTTTCAAAGTTTTTTTTTTCTTGCTTCATCTACAGATTAAATCAATCTTTCCACAAATACAACCTTTTTTAAAGACCTGAGTACTGATATTTTTTTCTGGTACTCTCAGATTGTCACATATTTTAATAACACAGTGAGACTAATTTTAAGACAGCTGTATCATATAGTAATGCCTTCAATCCTTATATTGAAGAATTTATCATGCAATTTCCTACTTGAATACATGAGTTTTCGAAAAGATGGATTTTTCTAATATTTTCTAAATAATTTTTTATAGACAAAATCCAGTAAAATACTGTGGTAAATTAATATTAAATCAACATTCCACTTTTCCACAGGTTCATATTGGCTGAGATTTTAAGCTTTGTTTAATAATTTTTTTAACTGTTTAGCCAATCTTAAAATCTGACGAGAGGACTTTTAGCATAGCATGCATCAGTGAATCTGATAAGACCAGTACCATTTCATTAAACAAAATACTACAGTTTCCAAAAAAGTTGTTTTCATATCAAAACCTTAACATCTTAGAGTTACGTAATTATAAAACCAGCACCAAATACCTTTTATTCTTCCTTATAAATGCAGGAAAAATAGTTAATTTTTGCTGCCCGTACAACCCAATTTACCTCTGAAATCCAGTTTTGAAAAGGAGATTCATGTGGTATTTTTATGGTGTTTATGCTGAAATAGTACGTTTCAAAGGCAGATGTGGGGAATGGCTGACAATTTTCCAAAACCGTAAAACACCACTTAGTAAGGTAGCGTATGGAGAAAGTTCACATGTCAAATTAATTTGAGTGTTCCTTTAAACTTTTTTTAACATCTTGAATGGTATGGCAACTAATTCAGAGTAAATGGCTTTGTAATGTTTAATTATTTTAAAGGCATTCATCACCAGCAACATCGTAGCTCGACAGACAGCACCTGGTGCCAGTGTGGTGCCATAAAATTGCCAAGTTTTGTCATAAGACGACTTAAACAAAATTGAGCTTGGAAATCCCACTTCCCGGGTTTATTGTGTCATTTCTGTATGACAAGAAGGAGACTTTAGAAAAGAATAAATCTGGATTCTCAATTTAAAGAAAAAAAAAAAAACCCCTCCTCTGTATGTTGATCTCGTCGACTAAATAGTGTAAAATTTTTCATTTCAGCATCTCTATGAAAATCCGGCAACATAACCCAGACAGTAAAAATATGAACAATATTCCATCTGGCTCTTGGCAAGAAGTGTCAAAATCCAACAGGGAGGATTGCAAGGATATGAAGACAGTAAATAAAAACACACGGAATTCACAGATTTGGAGAAAACGCCTGACACAAGACCCAGTACGATATGCTAAGTACAAAGCTTTGGAAGCTGAAAGAGTCAGAGAGTACCGAAGAAGGAAGGCTGCAGCTGCTACTCCTGCCTTTTTACTGATTGAAAGACAAAAATATCTTGAGCGAAAAAGAAGACGGAAGGAAACAGCTGGTTTAAAATCTGGAATTCTGATATAATTACACCCATGTCTTCTTCAGAAATGTATTAAATTGGACATTCGTATGTGGACCCTTCAGAAACAAGACTCTGAAAGCAAGGAGTCTGATGAGTTTACACAAAAAAAAAACTTTAATCCTTGAAATACCTGTCTAAAGAAGACCTGTACCACTTCATTGAAGAAGAAGCACCTGTTTTCAGTGGTTTGCAAACAATTGCAGTATGATTGTGACCCCTGGGATTACACACTGTAAATACAAAGTCTGTGTTTGGGTTTCGTGAATACATTCGTTACAGTATATGATGCAGACTGCTGTTTCCCTGCCAATCGCCATAAAAAACAACAACAAAGACGAAGAGGGTGTTTACCATTGGCTGTTGCCCTCCTAATCTCTACCCTCATCTTCTCTTTTGTTTTTTAGTTGATTTGGTTTGGCCCCGCCACTCTACCGCTAAAGCAGCTACCCGCTCGCATACACACACTTTATTGTGAATTATCTCTTTTCAGCAGAGTTCTTTGAGTGTTTGTGCGGGTATGCTTGGTTTGAATAATGCTGCTTGTGTATGATTTTCCAGGAAAGGGTTGTGCTAGAGGTTTGTTTGTAACCTGCCATTTTGGGAGTTGTAGTACAGGAGTTATGTGTAATACAGTGTGTAATGATCACTAGTAACATATCAGGTTTAGTGGGAAGAGTGTGCTCTGTACGTTTGGGTCTGCTAACAAGTTGAAAGATTGGGACGATGTCATTGTGTATCGTGATGTTTCACATTGGACATCGTAGATGCCTGAATTTTTCTTGACATTGCCCAGCCCTACAGCCGATAGGTATCGGTTACAAGAAGTTATTGGTTATTGTTATCGGTTGTAAATAACAGTTATAGTGCTTCCCTAGCTCTTACTTAATTTCAATTACTGTGAAGATTAAGCCTCAGAGTGTTGACTGTAATTATTAAGGGATGAGTGCCTGCATGCAACACAAAGTTTTCACAGAAGCCCGGTCATCTAATCTTTAAACCGATCATAAGAAGCTAACAGCCTTCTCCAGCAACAGATCTACACTACATTGACAGAAGTATTGGGGCATCAGATGATCCAATACTCCTCAGATACTTCAGATGATCCTATCATGTAGCTACTAGTCATTAGTTTGGATTTGTGATGTTGTGAAAGTATGGCCTCTTTTCAAAATGGTGACCCCGTGAATGGCAATACAGTGTGTATTTCAGCTTCAAAGAATGATACAGGCACAGTGGTTTATGTAAGTCTCAAACAGGCAAAAGGTTCAAAATATAACATTAACAGATTGACCATACCAATAGTGTTCTTAATTCAACAACGAGGAAGATTCATCTCCGTTAGAGCTCAGCACAAACATTGCATTTAGTTGAATTAAACATGATTTGAGGGATTTTGAATGGCAGCAGTGACTAACAAAGTGCTTTGGCTTTATACACATCCCATATATAAATAGGTGAACAAGCTGGAATTAAGAGCTAAGTCTAGTTTCATATATACCAGATATAAATTGGGAAGACCTAGCTGTAAGAGATAATTGTAGTCAAGTTTCTTTCTATTACCAACTTTATAAAAGTTTACACAGTCTCTGGCTCATTGATATTTCGTATGTTTGTAGATATCGCAGACGAAAGATGCAGGGGAAAGTGAAATTTGATAAAGATCTGAACCCGGTACAGTTGAGACGGCAACAGAAAAAGTGGAGGGACCATTCTGCCTCTTACAGAAGAAGGAAGGCATTTCTATTAGACAACCGTAAAGAAGACACGAATCATGTTCTGGCAGAGCCAGCACCACCCCTCTGGTTGACACAGAGAAATATGTGCTAAATAACTTTTATTACTTTCGTTGTCTGGCACAACATGCCGGTATCCGTTGAGGGAATTCTTCAGTGTTCAAAGTGCTTTGAATCATCTGCCAAATGTAAATGTTCCATGAAATGTAAATTAATCAGAGGATGCAGTAGCTGTTCTGTCCTGTATGCATTTCAACTATTTGTTTTTTTTTTTGTTTATTTGTTTTCTTCCATTATGCAAATTGTATGTTTTTATGCTTTTTTTTTTTTAATAAACAGTCTATGATGGACTGGCGACCTGTCCAGGGTTTGCCCCTGCCTCTCGCCCAATGTGTGCTGGAGATTGGCAGACCCCCGTGACCCCAAATAGGGTATAAGCGGATTGGAAAATGAATGAATGAATGAATAAATCAATAATTGAAAGAAACAAATCCGAATATTGCGTCTTTTTTGTAGTTTGCTTGAACTTGATGTAAATTTGAGGCAAATATGTGTTTGAAATTAAACTTCTCGTATATAATATAAATTCTCAAATTCTTGCAAGCATTTCCATTTGTTTTGTGAGAATCACCCAACAAAATCAACTGAAGGGATTTGAATTTTTTTATTTACAAAGTATTTCTTCTTTCTCTAAGTAAATTGCAAAAAAGAAACAAGAGGAAAAAGAGTGGGGAAAATGAGCAAATGCACAATGTGAAGACAAGACAACTAGAAGACGAAGAACAACAATTGCAGCCGGAGGAAAAAGAACATCAGAAAAAACGTAAGTGTGTTTAAAAATTATTAAATGTGTTCTTTAACTGCATTTTGACAATAATGTGCATTCATGTACAATTTTACCCGGAACAAAGGAACATATTTTAATGAAAAAGGATACCACTCAGGTCATATATCAAGTTTTTTTGGCCAACAGGTTTTTTGGAAAAAAAAAAGCTGTTATGTAGTAGCAGCCTTTCTTTGTCACATTCACTTTTACATGCAGTGAATTGAGACCCCTCTGGCCACAAACATAGACAAGGTGAGAAGACGGGCCAATGTTGAGAGGTAGGATTTAAGAAAGCAACAGAGAAATGGGTGTACATTGGGTAAGGTGGCTCAAAAAAGAGCCTCTTCCACACTGTCCTTCAGAGACCAGTGTGGAGCAGGTAACAAAAAGCCATTGCGACCAAGCACATTTAGACATAAGACAGGAAAAAACATTGCAAGAGGGGGTAGGGTCAGGGAAAGTAGTGAGACCACTGCAGTCAACAGCTGACATTTTTCTGCTGCCATGATAGGCACTGTACTCATGGCCCATTCAGATTACAGCGGTTGGGAGAAGCTTGCGGATGTGTAGTGTCCTTGAGGGAAGAATGCAGAGAGTCTCGTTATCTCGCTTTCTCTGGGGAGTATTTTGACTCCTTGATGACCTTCAAGGCCAGAGGCGATGAGGGAAAGCCATATGGAAGAGAAGTTGATTTTGGGTCAAAATCTGTAAATTTCCATGGATTTTTACTGTCCATCACCAGTCTCTATTTTATCCAACATCCGTTGCGTAGCTGTCAGTCTCTCCCCGGAGATATCTAATTTGCAGTCACAGACCACTGAATGAGTCCCGACAGACTTAAGTCCAGACAACATTTCATTCCAGCCGGTCAGCTTAGTGGGTTTTTAAGCACTGACCGCCTTTGACAATCGCTGATAACCAAAAGTTCTACATATTCCGATCAGCAGAATTAGGGCTGGGCGATATATCGATATTAAAAATATATCGATATATTTTTAAACGAGATATGAAATTTGACCATATCGCATATATCGATATAGGCTGCGTAGTTCAAACTGCGCTGTGAGCCTTGCTCCAGCAAACTGCTTTAACCCGGAGCTCTCAGCACTACTTCGCGCGCCCCTGGCCACGCCCCTCCTCTTTCAGGCACAGAGAGGGGAGGGGCTGGACTCTGGAGCAGACAATCCGCCGGCACTCTTCAACAAACATGGAGGAAGCAACAACATCTGCTGAGCATGCGGAGAAATTAGTTGGTAAACAAAAAAGTAGCGGCTCAGTAATATGGAGATGGTTCGGATTCAAAGTTTCTGATGAGAAACAAAACCATGTCATATGTAGGGAGTGCCATAAAGAAGTTACAGCCAGGGGTGGAAGCACTACAAATCTTTTTCACCATCTAAAACAGTGGCACAAACTGCAGTATGAAGAGTGTGTGAAACTGCGCGCTGCCGAGGCCCCAGCTGCAAGCCAACCGCAACCCGCAAAAGCTCCAGCCCCGACACAAAGCTCCCTTCAAGCTTCATTTTCCCGCGGTGTACCGTTGTTGTGCCATATTTCGACTCCCCGGCAGATTCCGACTCCCCTCTTGCGTGAACGCGCATTCAATCACGTGATTACACAGACTAAGCCAATGAGAGTTCACATAAAATGTTTACTCGTGAAAAAGTTTTAATTTTTTTTTTGCTTATATGCCGCGTAGATGTCAAATTGACTTGTAACACATTGTTCAACTATAAATATTGTTTAAAAAGTTTAAAAGAATGCAATCGCCTAAGTTGCTTACAGCATTGAATATTTTAATAATTTATGAATGTACAGCATTATACAAACTTTAGATTTTTATATTTTATTTGCGTATTCAAATATATTTATATTTTATTCCCATAAACAAGGGAACAGCTGTGTATTGTTTCATCCGGCCAGTTTAAATAAAACTACTTGTGAAATGTCATATTTGGGTTTGACTGTGACTAAACAATTGCTCTCACTTTTTGATAAAAATATCGGGATATATATCGTATATCGATATTCAGCCTAAATATATCGGGATATGACTTTTGGTCCATATCGCCCAGCCCTAAGCAGAATCACAGCCCCAATTAGATAAATCCTCCAGGGACAGAGCAGCCAGGCACACGTTCCGCCACCTCGCCCAGGCATCCATCGTGTAGCCAGCAGCAAAAGTTCCTACAGGACAGGTGGGCTCACCTGAACCTTCAGATCCATAGTTCCTTTTATTTGGAGATCAGTGCAGCGAGAGTCTCTCATAGACAGACAAAACACAGAGTGGCAGCAGGAACAGAGATAAGGGAGAGTGCGACTGAGAGAGATGCGACTGCCTCTGCCAATAGCAGAAATGTATTTCTTTATTATGTGAAATTTACTTTAGTTCATATTCAGATTTATTCAACGTAATAGTGTTACAATATGTCAATTGGAAGACCAGAGGCACATTTCTAGTTAAGGCATAAAGTGACAGACCAAGAAAAATATCGGATAATATTACGGTCACAGTCAACCCACAGAGCATCTCCAAAGACCCATTAGATCGAATGTGACAGAGTAATGTGGAAAAAGCCTTTTTTCATCACATGCCACAAACTGTGTTGCTTTAGGTATGCTAAAGCACATATGGTCATTTGACCTCTAAAATAGTTATTGTGGAAAAAAGGGTGCTATGCATAGCAGAAAACACATAAAAAACACTTGCTACCTAAAGTAAACTCTAGTGGCTGTTCCATCATGCCGTGCAAGGACTGGGAATTCTTAAAGTCGGTGGTCGCATGCACTCCACTTAATATCAGCAATTTCTTATCAGTTTTTAGGAATGAGTGTTAACGATAAAATTTCACTGGAACTGGATCTTTGAGCAAGACAATGACCCTAAACACTGCTCCAAATCTAAGACAATCATGTAGAGGAACAGGTTCAAAGTTCTGGAATGGCCATCTCAGTCCCCACACCTGAATATTATTCAAAGTGTGATTTAAAGTGGGCTGTCCATATTTGGAAACCATCAGACCTGACTGTACTTTGTAAAGGGGAATGGTCCAAAATACCTTCCTAAGGTATTCTGAATGGTCCAGAATCCAGTTTCACAAAATATTGAGTTGATAATTTTTTATCTAAATAATACTTGCACATTTTTCATCAGTCATATAAACTGTATTTCACTTCTCAAATATCACTTTGTTTGTCTCTTATGTGATCTATGAAAATGAAATTTCTTATCCAGACAACCAATGATTTATTAAGGAAAATCATAAAATTTACTGGATTTTGGTATTTTGTTCTTTAGAGTCCAGCCTGGATGATATTTATGTGGATGATGTCCATCAACAAGATGAACTTTCGGAGGGTCACCAAACGCATTTCGACGTTTCAGGAAATTTGACTGGTGCAAAAGAGACTTTATGTGTGGTTTGCCTGAAGAGATTCAGCACTCCAGCACTCCTGAAAGTTCACCTCAGAATTCATTCGGGGGAGAAACCCTACCACTGCAGCTTCTGTGGCAAGAACTTTCGTCAGTCCAGTCATCTGAAGACTCACATCAGGATCCATACAGGAGAGAAACCACACGTCTGTCTGAGCTGTGGAAAAACATTTGGTGACCTCAGTGCACGGAACAGACATTACAGAAAATGCATTCTCATATCACAGAAAGGACGATGATTGCATAAGTGTTGATGCTCGCTCAAATGCAAAATGTCAAGGTAAATGCTCTGAAGCTCTGAGACTTTTTTTTTAAGACACAAATATTTTAAGGTTCACAAATTGTTAACTTCTGTCATGAATAATTGTATTGTTAGCCATCAGGAAAACATCCTTTGCTGAAGCTATATCAATGACCTCTGTTTGGCATATTAGGGAAAAGACTGGTTGATTGATAACTTCAACAAACTTTACAACTGTGCTGTGTACAATAGATTCGGATTCTCCAAAACAAACCATCCATATCTGCCCTAATCGATCCTTACACACTTTGACTGGACAATGAACCTTTTAAAAGATTTAGCCAGAACCAAATGGGCAGCAGATTTTAAAATACTTTAGGAACTTAAAGAAACTAAAGACTCCTAATCGCTTCTCAACAAGTTTTTTTTTCCAACTGCAGCTGCACCACTTCCTGAACACCCTGACAGGTGGGGTGGAGTCTAAACCAGGGCTGGCCCCACCCATTAGGTGATGCAGTGGTACCCCGAGAAACAAAACTAATCCGTTCCAGGATGACTTTCGTATCTCGAAGCAAGTTTTACAACGGCTCTCAGAAAAAAACAATTGAAGTAGATGAAAAAAAAATGGAAAACCAGAGAAAATATCAAGTAACATTTCTTCAGTCCTTAAATCTACACATTGTTAATGTAATAAATGATAATAAAACAGAATAAAACACAAGCATTATGTACAGAAATGTGAAACCTTACCTTGAGAGTGAAGCAATGTGTCGGAGGAGGTGGAACGGATGCACACTACATATGAAAGTTAATTTTCTCTAGATATTTCATGAATTACTAACACAAACACAGTTTCAAGCACGAGCGCGGACAGATGTTTTCTCAGAGAGCGCTTCTGAGAACGCGTCACTGGGTTTCTCTGCGCTATGCGCTACAGAACAGCTCTTTCCACGTTATAAATGTTATTTCTTTTACGACACCTTGACTCTAACATCTGTTATAGCACATTATTGGTAAACTATAAATAATGTTTCGATGTTGAAGTGTTTTGAAGAGTATCAGCACCCGGAAGCGCAACGCAGCGTGACCCAGAAGCACACCATGACGTTAAGCTGAAAATACAGCAGAATTGCTTGTAGTTGTTTGTATCTCTAATTTTTCTTCGCATCTCGAAGCAAAAAACCTTTCGTATCTCGAAGCATTTGTATCACTAACGATCTAGAAGGAGCGAGCAATTTGAAATAATATTTATTTTATATGCTGCAAGAAATTTCTATTTTTGTTTATTCTTTATATTTAAACCAAGATGATTTAGGGAATTTTGTCATCCTTAATGCTACATCACCATATTTTAATATTTTGGCATTATTATTATTTTTTTTTCTCTGAGGCCCTGTTTTTAGTTAATCGTTTTGTGAAGCTGATGGAGATAATCTGCATAAAATGGTTTGCTCAAATTGTGAAAGAGGAGTGCACCACTGATGATGACGGAGGTCCTGTGTAGAATCATTAGTAACAAATGTTAATGATGACCTATTCCAAATGTTAAAACACTTCTGTTCATGCTGACTAGGAGTCCCACTCCTGCAATTGTTTGAGGGAGATGCAACCGAGTGTGTTTGGATTGGTCTATTGTTATCTGATGTTGCTCAGCAGGCCGCAGAATTGCTACATAACGTTGACTGGTGATCAGCCACTGCTCCATCCGTTGAGAAGAGTTTTCATACCTCACTCTCTCCCGCCTATGAAAACCCCAACTGTGAAGCCCTTGAGCACAACACCAGTTACCCGACTGCTCACAACTGCATTGCTCCCGACTGCTCTCAGCTGTGAATGAGGAACATTCTATTTCATACATTTACAGAAATACGCAGTTTTAGAACGACTCATAAACAGTACCTTGAAGAACGAGTGGCTGTTTTAATAACTTGGCCCTCCAGAGGGCAGTAGTGATCCACTGTCCATAATAAAACAAATGAAGCCATTTTAAGCCTTTTCACTTTTCTTTAAATTAGAATTCAGAGCAGTCAAAAAGTAGGTTTATGTTTATCTACAAAATTCCAGTTGAATTCAATTTATTAGGACAGCTGCTGTCGCTGTAGCACCGAGTTCGTTCTCAGAAGAAAAGGTTGACACAAACATAGCACACACTTGCATTCGTACAGGACAAACGTCAATAGGAAAGTCAATAGAAATCTACATTGCGATTAGCCTTGCTAACCCACATGCCTTGCAGCTGCTGAGTTATGCTGGAGGAGAAGGGGGGGGGGGGGGTAATGAACATGCTGCACTCGTGAACCACTGAAGATTCTTCAGTGTTGCTATAATACCAATCATGACTTAACAAGCATCACATGCTTTGTATTTTGTTGAGTACAGAGAGTCACATGGTTTTTTTGATATCTTATATTTTTTCCAAAGATGTGTAATTACTCATTCACACGTGGTATTCTCATTGTGAAGACCATCGATAGAAAACAGTCTGAGGATTGATATCAGGAGAACTTTTCTCAAAGTCTATCCGACCCCTTTATCCGTGAAGCTTGCTTTGAAACAATTCTTACTGAAGTGATGTATAAAACTCTGCTCGAATATGTCAATGATTCAATATATTACAAATGTTGTAATATGCAGCTGCCTTTTCATTGCCCTTGCAATGTTTTTGAGCTTTGCAGAAAGTTGGTGCAACCTTCAGATGGTTCTCCACTGTGCATTTGGTGATATAGTGCACATGTTGCCTTAAGAGTAGCTATGTCATTATCATTTTTATTTTAGATTTGAGTGCAATTTTTGGGGGGATATTTGTAAACGCTAAACATCAAGGTTTTAAAAAATGGTTCAATAATGGATCTACTGAAACATTTTTAATTGTGTTTTTTTTATTTATTTTTTTATGTGGATGTCCTTATTTTTTTTATTTTATTTTTTTTCAAAACCATTACATTGCAATCCATGCAGTAAATTCTTGGCCTGTGAAGAGCATTGAAATTTTTCATCAGCTCTTGGCTGTGAATCGCCTGAGGCACGGTTATCGGGATAAACAAAATTGAAGACCATCATAAAGTAGGTTTGTGAATTCTAAAAGTTCTTTGCCCTCTTCAAAATCACTGCATGTAATCATTTTGTTGTGTGCATAGACATTAACATCAAATGTCACAAACCATGTTCAAACCTGACTTATTACAATCTATATAAAAACTGAAGGATTAGCTTTAAGTGCAACAGCCTTTGATCAATGAATCACGCTGGAGTATTTATGACGTGGTGTTCTTGTAAATACATCTGAGCTGTCAGTCCTCTCCTCCGGCCAGACCTCCAGGCCAATCAAACCCAAGGCCTTGCTAAAGCCGTTTCCACAGCAACATCTCCCTCTTCAGTGATTGGACATCTGGGCTTGATGTTTCTTACAATTAAGAGTTGAACTGTTGCACACAGAAGCCCTGCGGGCTTGGAGAAGATCTCACAGCTCAGAGGATACATGTTCTGTTTCACTGCTGTTGTTACTAGAAACTCTAAATCTGGATCTATATCTAAATTATACAATTATGCAGTTAAACATGAGATTTAGTCTTGCAAAGCACTATTGGTTCTGTGGTTCCCCTTTCGACTGCCTGGTGTCGTTTGGGTCCTTTTAGCGTAGGAGATGCTAATGTCCAGATACCTTAAAATTATTTTACTTCAATAATCTAAAATCTATTTAAAATCTGAAATAGAGTTGTAGAGGTCTGCAGGTGCATACTAGTGCTGGTGAACCATCTACAAATAAAGTCAAACCAATTATCATAAATGTTATCCACTACCAAGTGATGGGGATTAGCAGTCAGAATGGAGAAATAACTGTTTATTCTGGGTGTTTTCTGGGAACCCTTCCCAGAACACTTTCCTGAGAAATCATCTCAGTAGCATCTGAAGTAGATGTCCATTTAACCTCAATTGTCTCCTTTATTTGTGAAGAAGGTGGCATTACTTTGAGATCCTTTCAAGTGACTGAGCTTCTCACCCTATCTCTAAAGAAGCCCCTCTAAACTCTATGGAGGGACATGGTAGAAATGGAGATTGACTGGTACATTGAGAATTGTGCCTTAGATTCAGATTCTTCACTAAAACAAAAAGCAGCAACCTTTCTCACACTGCATCCTTCGACATTTGAGGCAGGAACTTTCCTCCAAACTTTCCAGGAACTTTTCCTACTTTCCTTTGAAATTGTGCCCTTTTTCGGGATTTTTTTTTTTCTAGTAATTAATGAAAGTATCTCTAATGTTTTTCAATATATAAGACATATTTTACAACTTTCACAATGAGTAAAATGCTGCTTAACATTCCTGGACAGGATTATACTGTAATGTGTTTAATATCTATTTACTTTTAGAGTGCTTGAATGCAATGGTGTTTTATTCCTAGCTTGAGTCAGTCTTGTGTTGCCATTTTAGCACTGATGGTAGGTCAGAATGTGCATGTTTGAAGGGAAAACAACGGTATGAAAAACTTGAATACCAACCAAGTATAAAAGGAGGTACATTGAAATTTTAGCTCTGGCAAGGGTTATGAAGTGCTCAAACCGCAGCAGAAGCTGATTTTGTGTGTCTTTTCACCTGGCCATGGGATAGTTGCACATCCCATGGTCGTGGAGGGTTGCTATGGTAGCAATGCTGCTAACGAGTTGAGGCTGAAACATGCTTGTGCAAATTAGATGATTGACCTTTCAACTCTGCCTGACCATCTGCTGTTTCCAAGACTTTTCACATTATGGAGAAAAAGTTACAGAGAGCCAACTGCAGTTTTTGTGCAGTAAGTTAGAAAACTATTCTGACGGGTATATTGATGTACTGAAAAAGAATCATTGAGCAGGAATGACCGTATTCGAGGATAATACATCCATGGGTAAATACTAACAGATAAATCACAGCTTTACTTCTAGTATGGATGATTATGGTTGAGGAATAACTATATTTGAAGAGTTTGGTTTCAAAACATTTTTTAAAAAAGAGATTTAAAAAAAGGAGATTTAAAAAAAATATCGGGCTCTATTCAACGTTCTATAGTTGTTTTTGACAAAACGTTAACATTGGC
Organism: Danionella cerebrum; assembly: GCA_007224835.1. NCBI lineage: Eukaryota > Metazoa > Chordata > Actinopteri > Cypriniformes > Danionidae > Danionella > Danionella cerebrum. The sequence continues at coordinate 49,671 of SRMA01025601.1, forward strand.
TGTATCCTTTTCTGTAAGCGTGATAAACAGCAGTCTTCATTTCCAGCAAAATGCAACATTTGAGATTTAAAATTTGATAGTTTGGAAGCAAAATAACCACCCAAAGCAAACCGATCCAAAACAACCACAACAGGAACTTGTTAAAGACAATCTTCTATCCAAAGAGAAAGGCATTTGCTATGCATATCGCAGAATGCCTTGTGATCTGATTAATCACTTTCTTTCTTTCAAAAAAATTACCAAGACCTAGCCATTTTGAACAGCAATGTTGTTTGTAAACCACATGAATTTACACTAAAAATGCTTTAAATTCATCTAGAGACTTATTGGGGAACACAGGTCATGGATTTATTGCTTTTCATGAAAATGTACCCTTTTATTTGTGTACACAATGATGATGTTGCCTTATATAAGCATTTTTTCATCATGTCATCACTCCGATGAACACTTTTAATCACCTGCAGCCGTAGCAGCCTCCACTTCTTCTGAAATGTTACTGGCGGAATCCAACTGTGAGTGACCAAGGGAACCCACTCATTTCCACTAAGCCCATGCATTGCTGATGGCTGCTGATGTAGTTTTAGATGGTTATTCTCAATCAGGGATGTCTATTCAACTGGGCCTACTTCTGTTTCCATATGTGGAAATGAGAACAGTGCAAGAGTTTGAGATGGAAGAACTATTAATACCAGGACTTACTTGAAAGAGAGAGAGAGAGACAAGGATCAAATTGAGTGATCCAACTAAAATGGCCTTTGATGATTTTACATTTTGAGAGAGAGAGGGAGAGGGAGGGAGGGGATGGGAGAAGAAACCCCGAGATCTAATATGTTTACTAAACTTTTAGAACATTTGTATCAACTCATTCAGTTTACTGATTTTTAAATGTAATTTTAACCCTTAGAAGTCACTGCATGCACCACAGCGACTGTTTTGAATTAAGTAGGAATTGCACAATATCTTTAGATTTAACAAACAAACATTACAAGCAATGTGACGTATATTTCAAATGAATTCCAGATAAAGTGTAAGAAAATGAGCAGTCGTCTTTGAGTTTCACTTTACATTGCCCAAATAAGGGCCATCTTGTGATGAAAAGAAGGGATAACCTTTGAAAGAACCATACCTGTGCTATGACTTGTGTTTTTTAAAGTCTAGGTTTCAGTGTTTCACTCAGGTTTCATTTTTTTACCACTTTTTTGTTATAAAACATAAAACAGTTTGTTCTCAATTCATGGGATTATTGTGTAATGTAATTTAAACAATTTAATGTATTTAAAAATATTTTTAAAGTTAATTTATTAAAGCAAATTATAAAGTTTTAGAACACTCAAAAACGCCCCAGACTTCAACGGGTTACATGCCATAAGAAAATTAACATTGATGCAAGAGTAATAGTGTTTGACGACACCCTAAAAGGTCTTTCTCATGCTTTTTCATGATTCTGATCATGAATCCGATCCAATTGTTTAGTCTGATGTCGCGCGGTGCTTCTGAGTCACGGTAGACAATGATAGAAAGGGCTGAAACTTTGAGCTGTTAAACCAAAACCCTTTAAATTAATTTTAAATAAAGCAAAACATAATGTGTAGATTACGGATAATGTGTCATATTAAAAATCAGAATCAAGGTGTGCTAAAAAAAATATATGTTTATTGAGTGGAAAAGGTAAGACACCGTTGTTACAAAGCGGGGTTTCTTCTCTAATTTGTGCTACAGAACAGCACATTCCACTTTTTTAAACACAATTTTTTGGTATGTTTATAAAGTGCAATGTGCTGTTCTGTAGCACAAATTAGAGAAGAAACCCCGTTGTAACAACGGTATCTTATTTTTAATGGTGTAATAAGTTTCAGCGCTTTCTCCCATTGTCTGTCTATGGGAGAGTGGCAAGCCAGAACCCAGAAGGGTTGTGCAACTTCATGACAACAATTGACATCAGAACAGTTTAAAATGTTAAAACTGATAAACTATGGTAGTGTGTAACATAAAGTGTGCATCCCTTGAGACCTTTGATTGGGGAGATCAAGCGCCACAAACATGCTTGAATTAATAGTAGATGGTAAGACAAACCAAAATAAGACAAACCAAAATAATTGGCAACATTGTTTATTCTTTTTTCATGGCTAAAACACAGGATCATGAGAATCTTCATCTCAGAGAGAACTGAAAGTCTGACATAGGAGGAGGCCAAGACCTGTGTCAATGTTTAGGGGAGATAGACGAGTAGTGTTGAGGTCCTATTCTCCAGGAGCAAAGAGGATTAAACAAACATGGGATCAGCAAAGAAAAACAAGTGGCGACTGCATTGCTCAATTTCCTGCCTTTCCTCCCAAAATTATATATTTATATCAAGTTCTCCCATTGTCACCTGTTTGTAAAACTAACAGTTTGACATAGCATTTTAATTATTTTCCCACTTCTCTGAAAGGCAGCATTATGCAAGAAACCTGCAAAACCCAATCCCTTTGTTAAATGCAACTGCTACTTGGTCGTATCACCATTTCAAAAAGTCGTCCTTAAGATTGCAATTGGAACACAAGGTCCTCCACCTGAGACAGATTCTCTGCGATCACCATGGAAACTGTCAGAAAAGAGCCTCGAGGCATTAATACCTGTTGCACTTTTTTCTACATTGTACGTTCACATAAACAGAGTGTTGAAAAAATGGTAACAACAACAGCCATAAACTGGCACTGATTTTGTCCTGCTCCATGCCAAACCTGAAGTTACACACATTCTGGTTTGCACCTGCTTTCACATGATAAGCAATGCTCTGATGCTGGTGATTCCAGGTCATGCTGCGAAAGCCAATAAATGCCCCTAATAGGGGATTAAAGTATGTTATCGCTGTGAAAATTATTCCCCAATGTTGGGATCATTATACATGTAGGTAATGTAATATATTGATGCTTGTGGCAAACCGCTTATTTCCTAGAAAATCTAGAGCAGGCTTTCACCGTCTTGACTCCCTGATAATGCGACACATTAATCTAATGCAAAAAACTAGTCTGGTCCTCCTCCAATATCTGTTTGGGTTTTATTATTCTTAAAGTGTTCCTCCATTCTGTATTTCCACTAAGCCTTTGCAATGTAGATATAGAAAGGTTAGTGCTATGCAGTGGGTAGTGTTGGTGCCTCTCAATAAGAGGTTCACCAGTTCATGGCCAGTCTTCTTGAGTGGAGTTTGCATGTTCTCTTATGTGGGTTTAGTTTAGTAAAGCACTCTGGTTTCCTTTCACAGTTCCTTCAGACTTCTCTGCTTCTGGTCAATTGAAGGCTCTGTTGCCAAATTTGACTTATTACACTTTATGCTTTGTATCGGGATGGATGCTTTAGACGGCTTTTCCATTGACTTCTGTACTTTTTAGCTGCTCTTTTTCAAACTCATTTAGAAGAAGTTCCAAAAGCAGGTTACCACAATTGATCTCATATGCCCCTACCCCATAGCCATTCCTCTACATCTATCCCATTTGCACTTCTAAAATATTTTATAAATATCCTTTGCTTTCTGTAACTTTCAAACCCTGGGTAATTCTTTTTTTAAATGGCCTAACACTGCTCTATCAGCCTTCACAATGCAGTTTACTCTCTGTTGTACATTCACAGCCCAGAAATATTTATGAAGAGATTAAATTAAACACAGGTTGATTCCATTTTATGATAAAATTGCCTCTGAGGGCATTGTGTTCCAATGCAGAGACCTAAATTCTAATTTAAACCATGCATTTTTTTAAATAAATAAATGAAATCCATTCCTTCCAGCTAACAACTGTCTGTAATTGGTCAATAAATAGTAGCACCAAACACCACAGGATAAGAAAATAAGCAAAGAGTGTGCCTACCTTTGCTAAAGATCAATTCAATTCATTACACAATCGGGTGTTTATTTTTGCCTTTGAAAAGCAAACTTGTTAATATTTCTCAAAATATTCACCAACCATCCTTTGGGTTTCATGTTTAAACGCAGGGTAAGCTAAGATGCAGCACTTGCTGGAGGAGGTGGGCTTCCATTACTTGCTTGAGAGCGCAACAGTTAGGAAAGAATTACAATTGTAGGATGGTCAAGTTGGAGCTTTAACCCAAGCCCTGTGTGTGCAGACTCTAAGCATTTCAAAGCATGTGAACCAATGCCCGAAAAACAGAAAAAAATCGTAGAAAAACATAATTTTCTTCTTGTCTATTGTCTATATTTTTCTATATTGCTTATTATCTTTTTACCCCTCTATGCTGTCAGATCTGCATCTTTCTTTCTCTTATGTTCATGTTGTTCTTACCTTTTGTCATGTCATTCTCACTCCTCCCAGTTCACTCTCATTGTTTCCTGATGTCAGCTGTTCCTCGTCGTTAGTGTCATTCTGCACCTGTTCTTAATTTTCATCATTGGTTTTATGAAAAATGAAACAGAATCATAACATATATCTTTATTTCAGGATGTCTTCTCTCAAATGAAATGATCATATTGTTTTATAAAAATATTCGTCATATAAAAATGGTCCTATGGCTCAAATTGAGTTGAATCGTAAGGGGTCAAATTGAACTATAACTTCAAATGTAAATATTAACTTATAATGCAAACATTTTCATTCTTTTAAAATCGAATCAACAGTTATTTTCCAAACAAAACGTCATTGTGTTGTTTGTTTCACTTCCTAAGCATTTTTCACTCCAGTTTCTGGTGGTAAGAATATTGTTTTTTTCCTGCCAATTCAAATGCCAGTTCACAGTTTGGGGAAGTGCCATGGAACTGCTCTGCACGCTGTGGTCAGCAAGCTCCTTCTCCACCTCCTCAGAGAAGACTCTCTTCACTTCAACTGTACTTAGTTGTTCTCTTTGTTTCCCTCTTTGTCATGTACCCATCAATGTTGACCTATCAATATTTCTTTTCTTTTTCACTGATGTGATGGACTTTCCTCCTCTGACATCACTGGCCGCTCTCTCCATCTCTTCAATGGGTGTTGAACCCAAGTTCGGTTCCCTCCTGTAGATTCTCAGCCTACCTTTTTCTACAATTGTTGACAAAAACACCCAAGAGCTGAGTAAAGAGCTTGCCTCATAGTCACAATTGTGGATTTAAATGGCTAGTTCAGAAATTTTGGCTAACCTTTAGTAAACTGATTCAGGTGATTTTTTAATATATTAGAAAGTGGCCATCATATATGGTTTTTGATGCAGATACATTTGTTTTAATATTACAGTTAATTTATATAATGATATGATAATCAACCCAATTTTTACTTTTGACAAGCATATACAGGCTTTGTGTTTTGCAGACTCACCCCTTTTCCCATGTGCTTCTCTTTACCACAACAGGCTGGAAATTGTTGGTGCTTCGTTAATTTGTGGTCACATGACAAAACATGTGCATGGTTGTCAAGGGGTGGCTCAACTTAACCACTGGGTCATTTTACCTCATGCTCCCCTATGGTTCCGTTTGCTGCTTGTTTCCATTGATAATTTATTTGGTTATAAGTTAGTTACTGCTCTAATGTTTCAATTATAGTAAGATTTTCCCTCATGTGGGTTATTTATGTTTGTTCATCTGTCTTGTTATGAAATTAACATTTTATTGTTTGTGTTCTTGCTCTTGAGACCAGCTTTGATTTCTGACTTGTGAGCAGAGTGTATGAAATAGATTAGTAATTAGCAAATGTAGATCATGTTCCTCGATAGTTTAGTTTAGGTGTTGGCATTGGGGCATATCCTGAGGTTTTGTGACCTGGGTGTGTTACCTGTCAGTGATGAGCTCAGAAAGCTGAGATGAAGATAATCAGAAGAAATACATTTTTTTCTTTCTTTTAATTGTCTGTTATTTTAACTTTGTTAATAGAGTTCATATTGGAAACAATCTATTCAAGCAACATTTCCAATTAAAAAGTCATATGTATCCCAATGCGTATCCATTTGATTTGAAGGTATAATGCAGTATTTCTTCACCTTGTGTGAAGGTGAAGCCCCTAAACTATACTCAGTGATTCTGTTTTAAAGCTATACCAAGTAAATGTGTCTATAAAGAGACAAAGTGGTCCTATATCTGTGTCAGAAAGACTAAAATAAAAAGCACAAACTCGTGGATTCCAGTAGTTCAGTCAGCCGTTCTGTTTGTCTACTAAAAGATGAGGTAGAAACAAAGCATTTGAAGTTGATTCATGTTCCTCTTATGGGAACACCGCCCCTTTGCAATTTGGTAGAGAAAGCGAGAGGAATAGCAGTACAAAAACCAGAATACATTTCCATTTAATCTGTCGATATAGAGTCGTCTCTCCAGGGAAGCCTTTGATCTGAGATGCAAAGGTTTATTTCTCTCTCATAGGTAGTGTGTTGCACTGTTTGGATAAAATGGGATGCAGTGGGATTCAGGTTTTAAAAATTTCATAATTAAAAATTTGAATGTATTAAAATTTCAACACTTTACAAAGTTTTTCCCACCTGCTACAATCTTTTGCACAGTACTCTATATTTCATTCATTAATTTTCCAACCCGCCTCGATGTCACAGGGGTCTGCTGGTGCTCACATCAGGCGAGAGGCGGGGGTACACCCTGGAAAGGTTGCCAGTCCATCACAGGTACAGTATAAATCATTATGTTATAGAATTTGAAACAGGATTTTGAGAAGATTCAACAGAAATACTATTTTATTTTAATCTAAATACACAGAAAACTAGTGTAATACTAGACACAAGCATGAGAATATAGATATTTTTGTATATTCACTCTATAAATAAATAGAGGCATAAGAAAAAAAAGTGGAGGGGGTAAAAGGTGTAAAAGAATGATGGGAATGGCATCTCAAAGAACTCCAGAAACAAGAGCATGTCGAAACTTCTTCTGTGTCATAAACGTAACTTCCATTCCAAAGTGTCAAATTAGGCTCTACTTGTACTGATTAAAATTTTCTCTCACAATTATTCATATATAGCACTTCTAGTCCAGTATATGCTTTTATCTGCATTATAATTGGATGATAGGACCTACTACATGTGGTTAGAGCTGTTAGTGGGCAGAAGAACCATACAACTGGTGGTGTTTATGGCGATTATAGCATCCAAAGCTACTTCTTTTATCAGTCTTCACGATAAAACAACTGTGATCCAGCATCAGCAAACAAGCGAGCTCTGTCACATATCCTCACATAATTTTATTGACTGAACCTACATGGATCCCCAGAATCATTTCCTGCCATGATAAAGCATCTGTGTTCGTTCAGAGTTCTATTTATCCATTACACACCGAGGAGCTGCTGATTGAACTTGTAACAAGCTCTGAAATCCACAGCCAATTCCATCAAAAAGCTAAATTGTCTTGAGAGTGGGAATGTGTTATTTGCGAACAAGACATCCAGCACAGTAATCTCTGCAGACACAATTGGAAATTGAATCGTGAATTAACCAGTAGCTTGCAGATTTCTAATGCATTTCAAACGATCAAATAACAACATGTTTGGAAAAAAAAACTAAAAAACAAAATGAGTGGATACCCTCGACCTTAACCCTTAACAAACAGCACACAAACCTAATAGAGATTCAAAGATTAAAACCCTCTAAGAATAGTGAAGCTGAATGTTATATTTCTATAATTACAGTAGTAATTATATTAGTATAATTAGATGCCTGTGCAGTTTGACATATTGATATTTTATTGGCATGTGCCAATCACACAGATAAGTAGGAATGACACGACACATGATATGTAATGTGGGCTTCAAAAATCTGCTTTGATATTTTTGTTAGCTTTATTATCTTTGACATACTTTTCTTTTTAAACGAACATTACAAGAGTTAAGCTACATAATTTGCAAGGTAATTTACATTAAAATGTGAAAAAATTATTATCCTTCACTTTTATTTTACAGCCCCTAAATCGGTGCCATCTAGTGCTGAAAAGAGGAGATAGCCCTTGGAATTAAAAGACCTGTGACATGGCTTGGGGTGGGGAATGAAAAATGTAGTTTTCAAGCATCTTTGTTCAGGCGTCAACATATACTTGACTGGTCATTAAATTTTGATCATTTTTTTCTATTAAATAAAACTAAATCAAACGGTTTCAGTTTTTCTGCTTTACCCTTAGTTATGTGTTCTATTTTTAAAAATTGTTGTTCACAAAAAAATAAGTGCCAAAAACTCTGCCTATGCTCACATCTCAGGTGCTTTAGCCTTTTAGTGGGTATTTGTTCTTATTTGAGAGATGTATTCAATGGTTAACTGTTAACAATTCAGGGGAAATTTGGAAATTAAATAATAAAGGTGGCACTATTAGAATGAAAACTGCTCTTGGACAATTGTATTGGACAATATTCTCTTCACAAATGTGAAAATTTGTGAAATAACTACTTTATCAATAATAAATGCGGGATTTTTTGGCGGAAACCTAGTGGTTGATATATCGACATGGTAAACCGGCATGGTATTTTAACACACCTGGCAAATTGATCTCAATTGGACATTGTTGTTGTGTAAACCTTCCTTATAATTTATAATTTCGTCATAGTTTCTTTTTCAAAGGCCCCCATGCACACATTGTTTAACCAAATCCAAAAAACTTTACAACACTCCATATGTATGCCTAACTGTTAGCACACTATAAGCTGAAACATGTTAGGTGGTCCTGTAGAGACATTTTCAATATTGTATTTTCAAATCCCAATCTGATGTAAATTTTCACTAGTTCTGACAAATTTTGACATTCTGTGGCTTTTCAAGCACATTTAGACCCACAAAACTGATAAACAGTAATATTCTATATATATATAATCCAGTGTCTGGAACCACAATCCAATGTCTCTGGAAATTATAATGTATTACCTTGCATGAATTTCCTGAGTCTTTAAATTTTAAGAAACACTTGATAGGACTGTCAAGAAAAATTAATTAAAGAACTTCGGAGAGCTTTTCAAGGATTGAACTGATACTGGAGTCTGAGCACTATGAGTTATTAGCAAATCTTGTGAAAGAAAAGAAATGGAGATTGCTCAGTGATCATTTTAGAAGAAAGTACATTTTGCTCTTTATATGGAAACTAATGGTCTTTTTGTGCAGTTGCTCATGTACTGGTGCTGGTCCACTATGTTTTCTGAATTCCACACAACACTTTTCTTTTTAATCACAATAGGTTTCTTTCTGTTGACAATAATTCTTCTATGTGTGGATATAAATTTCCAGCCCTTGCCCACACTACGAATTACCGAAAGCTGGTTCATTTATGAAAGTTACTCAGCTGACAAGAAGCCCAAAAAGAATCTCTAGGGTAAATGCCCTGAAAGATGCTACCAAAGCTTTCTCAAACAATTCATGATCTGTAGTTCAAATATAAAAAAGAAATAGTTACCCTGTGTATGTAAACTATTTAAAATGTAAGCTTTACTTTCTGAAAAGATTGGCACAAGCAATTGAACCTTTTCAATATTCAACATTTTTGATTATTCTTTATAATAATAATCTTTATTAAACATGCTTCTATCATACATTTTTATAGTATAAACTTGAAATGTGATCATCTATCCAAACACTTATGTAAAATATTTTCCCCCTGACACATATCCTCAAATGATAAAGAATAATTATATAATGAATTTATATCCTCCTTGAGGAGATAATTTTGACGAGTTTGCCGCAGTGTTCTTGATGCATACACATTATCGCCTAATCAAGTTATCGTCCTTGTTATGCATGAATCCTACTTTCTGAATTCTAAGAAGAAAATATGCTGATTATTAATGGAGTGTTTGACATGTTGGTCACACTAGAACTAATAGATTAAATCACAATGTGTGCCTTTCTTCATGGTTACCATAATGGCACTGAAAATTACCCACAATTCAGTGTAAAAAAAAGAGACAAACGGTTTGCGTGGGCACAGTGGTAAATCAGACGGAGAAATGCAGAATCTTTTCTCTTGCCTGAAGCATGAATAACAAACTCTTTCCTGACCCAGGACATTTGCTTACACACTATATATATATATATATATATATATATATATATATAATATATACAGTGGTTCCACAAGATACAAAATGAATCCGTTACAGAGTGGTGTTCCTATCTCGAACATTTGGTATCTTGAAGCAAATTTTACATGTAAAACGCCTAATCTGTGCAACGGCTCTCAGAAACAACAGTATTAGTTGAAAATGGAAAACCAGAGAAAAATCAAGTAATGTTTCTTCAATCCTTAAATCTACACATTGTTAATGTAATAAATGATAATAAAACAGAATAAAACTCAAGCAAAATATGTAATATGTACACAAATGTGAAACCTTACCTTGAGTGAAGCGATGTGTCAGAGGAGGTGTTACGCAATGGACAACAGAAAACATTACAGCATTTCGAATGATAGTTAACTTTCTCAAGATATTTCATGAAATACAAAAACCAACACGGTTTCAAGTGTAGACAGTACCGAGTGTCCTGGAGAGAACGCTTCTGAGAACGCGTCATAGGGTTTTCTAACTTGCGCAACAGAACAGCACTTTCGACTTTATTAACGTTATTTCTTTTAAGACACCTTGACTCTAACTTTCGTTATAGGACATTTTTGGTAATCTATACATAATGTTTCACTTCATTTATAACTGATTTAAAGTGTTTTAAAGTGAATCAGCCCCCTTTAGTACTGTCTGCAATGGGAGAATGGAGCACCAGGACCCAGAAGCGCATCGCGACCTCAGAAATAACAAGGAGATAATAGAGCAGAACTGGAATTTTTATCCTATCTCGAAGCAAAATATTTCCCGCGAGTCCTTTCGTATCTCAAACATTTCCTAACTCGAAGCATTCGTATCTCGAGGTACCACTGTATAAATTGAAAATTAAATGAGCAAATTATACACTGTTTTTAATTTGCTACATGCTTTTTGTAGTTCATGGCTAGATTTTGAGAACATGCTGTACTTGGGAGTAAACCAATACACTTGAAATCATCTGCAAATACAGCTGCTAGTTTGCTCAACACTGTTGTCAGATCACTCCTGTTTCATCTTCCTGTTCATTTTAAAGTTGAGTATTCATAGACTAGCTCTCTGTGCAAATTACAAACCAATGAGATCTTTGTGATCCGAGAGTCAGCTTCTCATTGTCAGAGGAGTTGTGTTGCAGATGCTTCATCACTGACTGACTGTCTGGAGCAGCATCCAGTCATTGCTGAATTCACTCTGCACGAGAGATCAGCAACCGAGGATTTAACACAAGATGACTTTAAACAAATTGCTGAGAACTTTGGAAGCGAAACCACTGTTTATATACGCTATCTATGCCTTTGCATCTCCTCTGCGACTTCACGTTGCACTGGATGAGGCTCTTTCATTGGTTGCAGGTCACCACAGACATTATTTCAATCAGAACACAGCTGCCTTATTATAACAACAGCGCCAGATATTTAGCACGCCAAATATCTCATGACCAGCCTGCGACCGCCCTGCAACTCTCACAGAGTCTTTGGTATGTTGCACTGTGTGACAGACAACTGTGTACACGAGCTCCAATCCACCTGCATTTCTGGCCAGTCACATGCGTTTGTCTGCGACTCAAAAATGTGCCTGAATTCATACAGTCTGAAACGACCTTTAGAACTTCCCTATTTCATGTGGCTGCCATTATAAAATGCTTCCATGGGAAAAATTGGAAGTAGTATAGATATATTCATTCATTAATTTTCCAACCTGCTTATTCCTGTTGGGGTCAGGGGTGTCTGCCGGTGCCTATCTCCAATGTACATTGGGTGAGAGGCAGGGCTACACCCTGGACAGGTTGTCAGTCCATCGCAGGGCAACATTCACTCACGCCTAAGGGGAATTTAGATTTTTCAATTAACCTAACCACATGTTTTTGGAATTTCAGGGGAAACCAGAGTACCCAGAGGAAACCCACACAAGCATGTGGAGAACATGCAAAAAGGAAGGTCACCGGCGAGCCTCGAACCGACAACCATCTAACTGGAAGGTCACAGTGCTGCCCATTGAATTTATTGCTTTTTTTTATTATTATTATAATTTTTTTTTCATTTCAAGTATTTGTTTGTGCAGGTTTTACTAGAGTTAAAGCATATCTATTATATGTTTTAAACATGTTTTATGTATAAATGGAAAGCACTTGATGCTATCTGTCTGGTTGTGTATAAGTGCCGTCGGAATAATGTCTTGATTGATACATTTTCTCAGTTTTTTTTTTTATATTTGCACATTTATTATCCAAACATACTGAGAAAGATGGTGAAAAAAACCCTGAAAAACACTTTTTCTATGTCACACAGCCACAGATTATTTTGAGCAATCTAACACCATTCTTATTTATCAAGAGCAGAGACGGTGCTTACTTACTCCACACTATTGTGTAAACAATGCATTAATTCAAAGAAGGTGCTGAATGCGCTCATGGAATGATTGCAGACAGAAAAAAGCAGACCAAAAAGCTTGCCGGAAGCCTGATGTTTCACACTCTTATAAATTCATTTATGCTCTAACTGCTGAATTCATTAAACTGCATGCAACATACATTGTGAGCTGGAGTATGTTAGTCAAAAACCAGCAAGAGATCATTTATTAATATAGAAACACGGCTACACAAACTAATAACAAGATAATGGACAACCGTGGGTACATGGCATCTAAAAGCATACAATATCCTGTCCTAACAAACTTGAGATGAATTGGCCAGAAAGGAATTACGCGTACTTCCTCGCCTGGAGCTTTCATTTCCACTTTAATCAATGCTTTATAATTTATAGCAGTAATGCCTCTTTAAATTGCATCAATGCTTCCTTCTGTCTCCAGATACAACTGGAAACAAGCTCAGAGAGCACTTGCTGATACACTGACTCAAGACCTGGTTTACCTCCTGAAGGAAGGTCAAACTAAAACCTTGGATGAATTACTACTGAACTATGTGCTCATCTGCTTCCACATCCGCTGCAGTGTGTAGTTATTTCTCTGGCAAGTGCATTTGTATTCTGTGGCTGTGTGTTTATGATGGTGTATCCTGGCAACCGTGGGCTGGCTGGCACCAGGAGATCAGTGCACTGCGCTGGCAGAGACGGCTGTATTGCAGCTCAGGCTGAGAGAACACACACATACACCCCTGCACACCACTGGGTTAAACACTCAGAAGACTGTGAGTAGAGAAATAGGGCTCTGTTTGCACGTGTTTAGCACACAATAGGCAGAAAGATGCCAAATACAAAACCTGGGATGTTGGTATTCACAGCATCACTGAGGAATAACCACATATTTTCAGCTGATTCGATAAAGTGCCAGGCTGATTGGCTGGTATAGGCGAACTTGAGAAGAACACGTTGAAGTCAGTCTTAACCTCTTTTCATTTTGGACAAGAGACTAAAAGACATTTTAGCAGTTTGTTATTTTTATTTCGTGTTGCTCTAATATTTTATTCCAGAATATCTTGATATCTTGCAAAAATTTAATAGATTATTACTTATCACACTTTCAACCTTGCGCCTACAGCTCAGTTTCAAAGGACAAGGGAAGGGGAAAGGCTAAAATGGAGAAAGGGAAACTGACCCACGTATTAAACCCTTGTGAAATTAAAATTGGAATATAATTTAATATGATGCAGTTAAATAATGACTTGGTTCCTGATTTGTACCATGTAAAAATACATTTTATTAAAAAAAAAAAAAAAAACAGTCACTGTGGTTGCCAGAACTTTATATTTTTCTACAGTTTGTAATTTCTCTAACATGCTGTTTTAAAGCTGTTAATACCTCTCACATTCCAGGGTTAAACTGTAATAATTACAATATGCAATAGATTAAAATCCAATGACAGTATATAGTATTTTTACAGAATATCGAGTTTTTACACCACAAAGTATTTTTAAAAAAGTCTCTCTGATTTTTCATTTTAATTGTATCATTTTGTTTACTGCCGTAAAAAATGTTAACAGTTCTGTAAATAAAATAAAAGATTCCCGCTGCAAAGTTGATGCTTGTTGCAAGTTACTGGTAATTTACCGTTACATTTACATACATTTTCTTAAAGTTTAGATTGAACGATGAATGATTATGACACAATCTATTTTCTCAGTAAAACAATTTGTTGAATTCCGTTTTTAAAAGTGATTTTATTCACCGCCTTTGATTAAGTGATGAGCTCCATTCTGCCTCTGCTTGAGAGAAAATCTGTTGATTACGTGACTGTGTATTTTACACAGGATGGATATAAAATAAATCGTCACCCGTACAAAATCATTTACACGCACAAGTGTTTTGTTGCTGTTTGATTAGCACTCTCATTTAGTAGGTTTAAATCAGTATTAGAAAAAAAAAAACTAAAAACATTAAAACTTCTGCTCTGGCCTTTGTGCTTGAAAGAGAAAATAATGCTCTGGAAGAGTCTGGAAACAACTCTCAACCAATCCCTAAACCGCCTTTTGCCTTAATTTGCCTTTTACATGTCATGGATATTCATTTGTGTGAGCACCTCACCACTAACAGTCTCTGAAAACCACTTCTCTCCATTTTCACAGCACAGACAAATTTGGTTAAAGTCAATGACGATCTGCTTCAAACTCTGATGCTCTTTCAGTCATTCTGCTAGACCTTTGAGCTCTTTCTGATACCACTAATAACTGTATTTCTGTACTTGACACTACTTTAAAATGGTATGAAAAAATTGTAAGCTGTTTTTGGTAATCCACCGGTTCTTAGCACTTTTTTGCTCTAAAGAAACCCTTAAAGTCTTTTTGGTTATTCACCGGTTCGCTGGTTCTTTGCAGATTTGGAGGTACTTTATAGTCCTTTTTCACTTTAAAGAGCCCCGTAAGATCTTTGTGGTTCTTCACTGGTTCTTCGCTGTTTCTTTACTGGTTTAGAGGTGCTGTACAATACTTTTTTGCTTTAAAGAAACCCTTAAGCTATTTTTGGTTATTCACCGGTTCTTCGCTGGTTTTTTGCTGGTTTGAAGGTTCTTTATAGCCCTTTTTCACTTTAAAGAACCCCTTAAGACTTTTGTGGTTCTTCGCTGGTTCTTTGCTGGTTTGAAGGTGCATTATAGCCCTTTTTCACTTTAAAGAACCCCTTAAGATTTTTGTGGTTCTTCGCTGGTTTGAAGGTGCATTATAGCCCTTTTTCACTTTAAAGAACCCCTTAAGATTTTTGTGGTTCTTCGCTGGTTCTTTGCTGGTTTGAAGGTTCTTTATAGCCCTTTTTCACTTTAAAGAACCCCTTAAGAATTTTGTGGTTCTTCACTGGTTATTTACTGGTTTAGAGGTGCTGTACAACACTTTTTTTTCTTTAAAGAGCCCCTTAAGCTCTTTGTGGTTCTTCACTGGTTCTTCGCTGTTTCTTTACTGGTTTAGAGGTGCTGTACAATACTTTTTTGCTTTAAAGAAACCCTTAAGCTATTTTTGGTTATTCACCGGTTCTTCGCTGGTTTTTTGCTGGTTTGAAGGTTCTTTATAGCCCTTTGTCACTTTAAAGAACCCCTTAAGATTTTTGTGGTTCTTCGCTGGTCCTTTGCTGGTTTGAAGGTGCATTATAGCCCTTTTTCACTTTAAAGAACCCCTTAAGATTTTTGTGGTTCTTCGCTGGTTCTTTGCTGGTTTGACGGTGCATTATAGCCCTTTTTCACTTTAAAGAACCCCTTAAGATTTTTGTGGTTCTTCGCTGGTTCTTTGCTGGTTTGAAGGTGCATTATAGCCCTTTTTCACTTTAAAGAACCCCTTAAGATTTTTGTGGTTCTTCGCTGGTTTGAAGGTGCATTATAGCCCTTTTTCACTTTAAAGAACCCCTTAAGATTTTTGTGGTTCTTCGCTGGTTCTTTGCTGGTTTGAAGGTGTATTATAGCCCTTTTTCACTTTAAAGAACCCCTTAAGAATTTTGTGGTTCTTCACTGGTTATTTACTGGTTTAGAGGTGCTGTACAACACTTTTTTTTCTTTAAAGAGCCCCTTAAGCTCTTTGTGGTTCTTCACTGGTTCTTCGCGGGTACTTTGTTGGTTTGAAGGTGCTATAAAGAACTTTTTTGTTCTAAAGAATCCCTCAAGCTCTTTCTTACAGGTTCTTTGCTGGTTCTTTCATAGCCATGTCTGGGGAAACATTGAAATTATGGAATATAGTAAAGGGAGATGTAGGAATTTTAAGATCTGATCTACAAAATGGCAGATTGAAGAGAACTGATTGACCAATGGAGAGGATTGCTGCATTTCAGATATCACGCCCCTTCAGCACCGAGATCTACTGGTCATGAAATTTTTTTTAAGGTTACAGCTCATGGTCCTCTCTAATGAGTGTCCTGCACAAGTCTTTGGTCGTCTTTAAAACAACAAACAAAACTACATACATACTTTAAATTACCAAAACGTTTTCTGTTTTATATTGGATGCAATTATATTGCATCTAAGACAAATCTTATCTTTTAAACTGCAAAGAATAGCAGTGTAAAAGTGACCTTTTTTAATTTCGCAATAATATTCTCTGATTTCTGACCAATGTGATTTACATATACATTTTTGTTCTATTTTGATCAACATTATTTATTTAGTACTTTCAGCTGTTTCTGGAACAAAGCATTTTATGTTGTGATAAAAAGCAACATAACAAAAGTGTAAACATTAAAAACAAAACTAACATTATACAATACATCATCCACAAGTCAAAAGAAGAGTCAAATGATGAAAATATAAATAAAGTATGTTTCAAGATTTGAATGCCTGGGAATAAAAATACATTTAAACTTTGTCGTTTAACCTGGCAAGGTTGGTTCAGGCCCCAAAAATTCATTTACTTAACAATAAGGGTGCTCTGAGGCAAATCTCTTCTAGTGCAGCTATACTTCATTATATAAGCCGCTACCATTAAAACTGCTTTGTATCTGTCAGCTTAATCCCGGATGACTTCCCATCATAACCCAAATAGAAATTGTAATTGAACTTGGATCTAGGAGCCTGTGGGTATCTCTGACTTTAACAGAACCTTGTCCTGACAAAAAGCTAAAGGAGGATAGATCTGTGCTTATCTTCTGAGGAAAATAAGGATTTGTTTCAGTTCAGTGCAAAGATCCTGAAAACGAAACGTCTCAAACTCTATAATGGAAGCCTGATGAACCTCTAGTTTAAGATAGGATTTTCAGTCATTTTACTGGACTATTTATGGAATCTGTATTTTACTTTTTGATTAGGTGTTCACTCCTTAGTCCTTGATTAATTGTAAAAAAAAATGTGTTTCAGAAAGGTCACTAATCTGGAAAACTCAATAGCGCAACTTGTTTTGCCTTTTCTAAAAAGGGGCTTGTATCCATCATCCCAGTCTGATCCTGGTGCTTTAAAAGGAGACAAGGAAAACATATCACGAGCTAGAAAATGCTCAGGACCAAGCTCCTTTAAATCGAGTTTCTCCGGATATCTCCTTCACTAACTTGGTGCAATTCTATATTTGATATTCCCCTTAAGTATTTGCCTTGCTCTGTCTGTTGGTCCAGCTTCTTAAGGCAACCTTCTCTTACAGAAAATATCTACCTGCTCTATTTGATAGATCCCAAACAGTTGTTTATCTATATTATTTAAAATAATAATATAGATAGTTTTTTCACTACTTCCTGATCGTCAGCCTGGTCATCTGAGCGATAATGTTATCGCGTAGCGTTTTGGGCTGATGATACATTCAAAGTGATACCTCAACAAAGATGCAGGTTTGCTTTAGAAATGCAACATTAGTAATAAAATATCACTAAAAGCCTTTGAACCTTAGAAGTCTCTGCACGCAGCGGTGCATGTGCCAATCACATTTTTTTGTTTTGTTCACAGCAAGCAGGCTCCTCTTTGCAGTGTTTTTAACAGGGAACCTTCTTTTAACCTGCGATGTCAAAGACCACAACTCATTGTGTGCACGGGCAGGCTACATGTCCATTCTATTTAAGTAAGATGACTGCTTAATTGCCTCGCACACCCTTTCTCTCACATGTAACTCATCGATTTGTCTGCCTTAATTAGGCATTTCCATTCTATACATACATGAGGTGCCAAAAGAATCAAGAAGCAAAATAAACTAGATTGGCATTAAAAAAAACAAATTGTATTTGTGTTAGTTTCAATTTTTACACCTACAAACTGTAGTTTTTTTTTATTTATTTAGTCATTAATTTATTTATTTATGTATTTTTTATTTTATTTATTTATTTTTTTTTTATTTTATTACTATCCAAATGGGTTTCAATTCAGAGGGATAACAAAGAGAACAGACTCTTTCTCTGCCCTTTTCATCTTCATTGCCATTTCTCCAATACATCTTTACTGATTCAGCATCACCAGAACAAAGCCTTCAAAATAAGTTGATTAAATTCTCCTTTCACAAACACGGTGTTCACATATACTGTAAATGCATCCCAGCCAAATGAAAGTGAAGAATGGATCATATTGTGAGTGATATTGTGGTTATTTGTCAATCCCGCTACATCATCCCATGTCATTTTCAATGAGCCCATGCATTATGTTCTATTCAACTCAGCCTCTTGAAACTGCAGCTGCTACCTAGCAACCCGTTGCTATTAGATACTGCTGGGCCAGTCACCATGGTAGCAGATTCTCACTCATTTCATTTCCCTTTGCACCGTAAACCCTTGCTCTCTCTTCGGTGACATGAAAAATTAACAGTGTGTATGAAAGAAGAGTATTGTTCAAAATTATGTGAGCGTTTCATCTTAAAACGCTGTGATGCTCCACAAAACCAAGGAGTGTAAGCATTGGATCCCCTATAATTTTCAAGCTATTAGGTTCTTTTAAAACAATTGCAATTGCACATAGATTTCAAATGCTAGGAACAAACATTACACTTTATGTATGGCTATTATGAAGAACCTTCAATGTTCAATGCTGTTTTTTTCTAGAAATACAAATAATTTTTGATTATTCAAAATGCCGGTTTTATGAGTATGGGAATATTTTATCAGTGACTGATTATACACACCGTAAAGACACAATCTAGGTGTCTGGTAATCAGCTATCATAGCTTCAAAACTAACTTTTGTGTAAATGGAAAAACTATTAAAAAAAATATATAGATTAAATATATAGATTTGCTTTATGTTGTTTAAGGGCAAGAATTTATTTATTTATTTATTTATTTATTTATTTTTTTTTTTTACACAAAGAAGAATAGATTACTTTTTTATTTAAAATCCAAAGTCTTTGCCTCAGTTAAGTTGGAAAAGATTATATTTATTATATAAATCTGGATTCTAGGCCTAGATACAGTTATTTACAAAAATCTATGTGAATTTTTCAATACCCTTTCTATACCATTTCCCATCTTCGGTGAAATAGGTCTAGTGTGTGCATGCGTGTGCTCACTTGTTCACTGAACACTGTACTGTATAAGTGCCAAAATGTTTGATTTTGTTTATTATAGCTTGTATATCATGTGTAGGGTCACAGGTGTTTATTTTTATGGCTGTACTCCCTATATATACTAGTATATGCCAAAACAATACAATATCAAGGGATAGTGCTTTTCTTTCTCTCATTTGTTTCAAAGTAAAACTGAGGTGCAGGAAAGGGCAACCGGTGCTCTGGAATGAGGAGTTGTAGAAATTTGTCAGGGTCTAGGGTGTGCCCAATGCTGAGGAATACAGGCAGAAAATTATCCATCATAAATTAATCCTGCAACAGGACAATGACCACAAGCATATGGCCAAAAGTCATTTTGAACTATCTTTGGCATTAAGAAGAAAACCCTGCAAGGCAACTGTTCGACATCTACTTGTTGGTTTTAAAATCCAAGGCCAGCACATTTCGCACAGCAGCAGAGCTTCTGTTAAAGCTCTTAGGTCAAGTATTGCACCTACTGGAGCCCACATGGATCCGAGATTCACCTGTGAAATTTGTTGATAGAAAAATCATGGTCTGGGGTTACATCCAGTATGGGGGTGTGCGAGAGTTCTCCATGTTGGAAAGCAACATCAATACTCTAAAATACCAAGAAATATTTGCTATCTCTTATATTCCCATGCATAAAAGAGACCCAATTCTGCAGCAGGATAGGGATCCGTCACAGACATCAAATTTCCTCAAGATGCTCCAGGATTGGCCAGACATGAACATCATTGAGTGTATCGAGGTAGGATAAAAGAAGAAGCATAAAAGATAAAACCAAAGAATATTGATGAACTCTGAGGGGCATGCAAGACCGCTTTCTTTGCTTTTCCTTATGACTTCATCAAATAAATTGTATGAATTCATTGCCAAACTGCAAGCTCATCGAAGTCATACAATATAATAAATTTGCATCTCAAAGCACCACTACTTAATTTGCTGACATATTTTAGTATTTGCAGTAAATTTGTTCAATTACTTTAAAAGCCCTGAAAATTGTCTTGACCTTATTTTCTTGATTGAAATTTTTTTTGTTAGGCAAACTCATTTATTTCAGTGCATTAAACATAATTTGGGTGGATTTTAGCTTTTCTTATGAGCTATTTGCAGCACCAATTGATTAATTAAAAGTCATGTTCATAGCAGGTGTTTATACAAAATAGATAAGCAACTACACTTTTGTCAGGGACTGTAGGTTAGTGTAGGTAGTTTTCTGTACTGATAAAAAAACAAAACCCTATGTTGCACAGTACGTAGAGTTAGATTGAGTTAAGTTTTGTGACCCATTTACTGCCATTGTGTAGAATTACAAACATTAGGTAGAAACGGTGTTGAGCTGAACAGGTGCATGGATCTTTTTCACACTGGCTGGCAGTATAAAGGTCACTAGTGCACCGATGAGCAGATGGATTGAAGTCTGTTGTTTTTATTTCTCATATCCACCTGAAGGGCAGATATAGAGCAAACTGTTTTAAAATGCAAGCTTTAACAACATCAAATGGTACCCTGAGTTTTTAACAACTAACTCTTAAACAAAAGAGAATTTCTGTACTAAAATCCAGTTCTCACGTGAGTCCCACTCAGATCCAATTTCATCAGAGTTCATGACCTTCATTTCATTTATTGGGTCAGAGACAAGTTCTTTTTTATGCTGTGCTTAGACTGCTTCCAAAACAAAGCCAAAAATATCCACTGCGTCTACATTCCAAGTGAGACAAGATTAGTTTGAAGTTAAGTCCTATGAGCAAACTGATCTTTCTTGCACTTTCACAGTGGTGAAAGGCACGAGGGGCTATTGGAACTCCACATATCTTCTTTCTAATTCCCCCCTAATTGGATTGGCTCTCTGTGAGGTGTTGGAAATCAACTCCTCTGGCACCCACCCACACTCATCAAACCTTTGACTACATCTCAAATGCACATCTGGGCCTTTTCTAACCGGAACACAATTAAGCAATGGTACACTCATCCATCAGTCTGCTCAGATTCCCTCTTGACCAGTTTTGTTGCTTGTTTCTATTTTCTTCTTCCAGCTAAGAACTACACTGCACTTGAGTGAATAACTCCAAGGCACTGTTGCAAACACAGTGTTTATTGCTAATGTTTCAAAGTAATTTTTTTTATTTTATTAAACACTAAAAGACATGCATATTCAAATCTTTATTATTCATCTTTAATTTCCAGTAAAGATTAATTTTTATTTTTTATTCATCTTTACTTTTCAGTTTGAGCCTTTAATATATATTTTTTTTCTATTGTAAAAGAAAGAAAACATCAAATAACAATAGTGTTGCATCAATAAGAATCTTTCCATACTTGCAAGGGTTGTGAGGATTGGTAACACTGTGTGTTTGAATAATTGTTTGTGCAACAAGCATATGAAGTTGTACTAAGTGCTGTGCCAAAAGCAAAAAGTGTATTTTTGGGTGTTTTCTGGATTTTTTTGAAGCCTTTCCTCTTTGCAAGTGTATCGATATCTAGGTCTAACACAGAGAGAGGGTTCCTCCCAATATAAAAGGCACCAGATAACCAGGACTACTTTGACTTAATGAATATGAGCCAGGAGAAAACATGGAGGACTAACTGAGTTTGAGAACCTTAAATTAGTTAACTTCTCAAACCTGCTGTGAAGAGCAGGAACATTGCACTTATGACTAAAGAGCGTAGACCTAAGAGTCTACAGCAAATCTTTAACAGTAAGAACAAGCAGATTTTTCTACAAATACATATTTCCCTAGCCCAGATTGTTTCCCTATTTAAAATCTTCTTCTGTCTGAGGCCTCGACATCATTCTTTGTCTCTTGGCCATTATCCTATGACCTTTGTCATCGACAAGGTGTTTACTGCCCACAGAACTTTTTGAGAACATTCTTTGTAAATCACAGAGATGGTTGTGCATGAAAAGTCACATAAAGCACCCTTCTTCCCCATTCTGGTGCAACAGATTGTCTTGACCATGTTTACATGCCTAAGGCTTGAGTTGCTGCCATGCGATTGGCCTGATAAGAAATTTGCCCAAACGAGCAGTCGGACAGGTGTACCCAATAAAGTGGCCAGTCAGTGTACATGCTGTTTGTGGAAATGTGGATGAGTGGTTTTTTTCCTAAACATAAAAAACTGAAAGTCAGGACATTGAGAGATGACTGAAACATAAAATGTGGCTTATGTATGCTGCTAAGTGCTGCTTGCTTATAATCCTGTCCAAGAGAGAAATAATTCGTGAAGAATCTCAATTCTGTTGTAAAACAAGAAATCACAAGCTGCTTTTCAAAAAGTAATTCTTTTGACTTCATCTGCTAAAAATCAAATCAGAAATGGATTTTCATCCTTATGACCTTGACCAATACAATGTCAGTTTTATCATTTATAAAACACATCTATACAGTAAACTCATTTTGGTTTTATAATTTTGGATATCACCCCTAAATTTTCCAAGAGTTGCAAATGTTGGAGTTGCCATTGCAGGATGGTCCATTGAGGATGTTGCATTATACTGTTAAACTCTAACCTGCTTCTTAGTGCTCAGAGCCTTTGGGATAATGGGCATGATATGTAGTGGTCTCATGTTGCTGAAAGGATGTCAGAGGCTCAGATCTTTCCCATTCAGGCATCATGCTGTGCAGTCTGCCAGCATCTCTCTTCACCTGCCTCTTTTCCAACCTCTCTTCAATATTTCAGTTAAAATGAATACTTTTTTCAAAGGCATCGCATCACTTTTCTCATTGCTCAACTTCTTTGATAACTGTAGAATGGTGCCTAGTGCTACATCCTCAAAGCTCCACCAAGCTCAAAAGATCAATTAATCTTTCTGAAACTGGTTTTGATTTATTAAAAAAAGTGATTATTGAAAGTACTGTTAAATGCTTGAAGATGTCATGAAAAGTTTTCTGACATTGGCACTAGCACTAGTATTGTACTCATTAACTTATCAGTCCACTTCAGTTAAAAGAAAGTAACGTGTTACTAAGAGCAGAAACATTTGTCATGATCTTGCAGTAAAGTAAGCTGTGTCTTGAACACAAAGTGCTTTATATCAGCAGTGGGAGACGGGGGAGAAGGAAAAAGCACAGCCACAGGGAAACAGAGGGGAAATGGAGATAAGTCATTCTCTCATTTGAAAAAAAGGAACGCTGCCCATGTGTTGCCATGGTGATATGTCCTCTCAGATCCTTGTCGGCATGCTAGCTCTCGGCCTCAGTGCTTTTTTAGCCTCCAGGATCATGTCGGTGGGGGCAGGGCCACCGCCATCCGGAGTGAATCAAGCTAATGAAGGAGAAAGTCATTAAAGGCACAAAATGTACATCAGAAGTCGGTGTCCTGGCCCTTGTTTCCTTTAAGGAATACTTTTTCTACATGAGCTCAGTCTCAAAATAATATGTAGTGTTTTGATACTTTGATAGCACTTTTAGAATAGCTTAAGGGCAATACACACCAATCCAAAATTTCGGTCCGAAGTTTCTTGCGAGAACATACCTCGATGAAAATCTATGGGCGCCATATCGGTTTCCGGACAATGGCCAATTAAAGCTGGCTCTTTTGATGACATGAATAGGATGGCTCTTTCTATGTGTTCTTTGATTACTTATCTGTTGTCGTCATCTTCTTTACTGTTTCCCCATGTGGTACTGAGTGCATCTGATGTAGCATGCCATTGCATCTATGTTTCCTTGACAGAGATGAAGAGCAACCTGCTGAGAAGCCATCGAAGATTTGTGCAAATCTCAAGTTGGATCAGTGTGCAGAGGGATTTAGAATAGGTCATTGAATTAAGGCCTCTAGACTGATCACAGGGATCTGTTTGACAATATTGTGGAGAAAAGATAGGATTTGTTGGATCTGATGTGTGATGTCCCATTGTCTTCCATGGTTTTCAATCAAGTCGCGTTGGCAAAATTTGTATCATTGTGTATTGGCCTTTAGATTAGACCAGTACTGTTCTTATTTACTTGTTTAGAGATACTTCCTGTTGTAATTCCTGTTGAAAAACAAATGTTGATATTTTGTAAAACAGCTTCCTTGATTATTATGCCTGAATGCAAAGTTATTTCTTATATCAAAAAGTGGAGTGTACATTTAAGAACAGGGGGCACATTGAAAGAAATTCACTAAACCTATCTGCAAGTCTATTGATTGACCAAGACAGAAAATAGATAATTAATTAGCTAATTAATTTGTATATGTAAACATTGCCGAATTGTAAATATTCCAGATGTGATATTTTTAAGTTTTAAGATGTACCAATAAAAAGAATAGTCTATGTAAACATACCCATTTTGTCTTAACATCCTGAGGTTGCTCATTAATGTTTAATGAAATGCTCTGAAACGTGTCTCCTGCAGAAGAAATTTACAAGCGAGATCCATTTCAAAATAGATCCATGTTGAATCATAGCAAAATATTGAGAACATTTCAGTCATTAAAAGTGTATCAATACTGAAGAATGCTATTATTAATGTACTTATTGCGCTATTATTAATGTACAAGTATTAATGTACTTGTTCATAATGTATAAAATAGTTTTGAATACAATTTTCATCAACATTTAAGAGAATCTCGCTTGCTGGTATTCCTGCATAAATCTGGTTTAATAGTATGTGGAGGGTTCATTTGATTATTATAATGTTATAACCATTTCCGTATTCTTTATTATTGAACTAAGTGAATAAAGTGTGACTAGTGTGTATTTTTTATTTTATTTTTATTTTTTTGCTTGAAATGGATCAACAGAATGCTTTCAAATACATGCCATATTGGTCCCAATACCTTTTGTTGTTGCAGATGACCAGATGTCATTGGCAAATGGAAAGCTCCACCTGAAAGAAAGAGTTTTTAAAAAGATTATAAATTGATTAGGTCACAAGTGTTTTGATTTGCTAATTCACTAGAAGGGGCAGAAGCGTATTATTGTGTAAATTATGTTGTATGTGTATTTCATGAATTTATAGAAAATATTTGGATATCATACTTTCTCCTGTCATTTCTGGAACTTAATACCTGCAGTTCCCCAACTTATGATTGACATCCATTTTTTAAATGAACATAAATGTTTATGCTATTGTGCTGTGTATGTCTGTGACATCACAAACACTATGGTCCCACCCATTTTTGCTTTACAGAGATTTATGAGCAGCATGGCCTGCCCTTTGTCATCTAAAGTGTTTAGGTTCACTATTTTCTCACATGGAGAATCAGTCTAGGATCACAAGGGAGGATCTCTAGTCTCAGAAGTAGTCTCAGAAAAATTGTTCAGAGGACAACCTGAAAGTGTTGTAGTCAGATGAAACCGCAATCAAGCTGTTTGGTTTCAACCCATCATAATGTGACAGGATCGCTGCCTATGACACCATATAACACCATCCCCACCATTAAACATGGTGGTGACACAATTATATTTCGGTGTGTTTTTCAGACCAAGAGGAAAGGAAAACTGTTTTGAAATGGATAATAGATGAGTATCGCAGCCTAATATTGACCTAAACACACTGCCAATGAAACAAATATGCAGTCCTCACCATAGCCAGTCTTTAGAAGAGAGAGCTAAGGTTAGAATTTAGTTAAATTGCTAAATATTATAATTACACTCTAACCCAAACCACTCAATGTAAGCAGGGATCATCAATAACAGGACATGTATAGATTCATGGATGGATTTCTTCTTTTAAATAGCTTTGGCCTTTGGCTCCTGCTAAAATGGAATCTACAGATGTTTCTAAGAAACAAATTAGCATCTGTGATAGAGGCATCAAATTTGCATAATGCACAGCTGAAAAATGACATCTGTGCCTCCTCACGCTTCAAAAACACTCGCCTCCACAAAGTTGCTGATAAATGCGGTTACAGACTGACATTCAGAGTAATTAGAGGATGCAAACTACGATCAAAGATATTAAAGTGAGGTCTTTAAAGATTGGTACATGATTAGGGGTTGGATTGAAGACTTCGATCAAGAGAAATTAAACAAAAATTCATACCCCATTAACAGTTTCTGATGTGAAGCCACAGACATAATGGGTTTAGTTGTTTGTGCCTCTTTCATCTCGGAGATGAAACAAGCAGAAAAAAAACTTTTCAGTTTAAATGTCAAATGGGATCAGTAGCAGAAGATTGGGGTGACAGCCAAGAGAGGATTTCAAGTTTTAATCAATTTATCAATCCCTCCTTTCTCTGTTGCTTTTGAGTGAACTGCAATTGTTGTTTTTCATTTAGGACAAAGTGAATGACTGACCCCCAAACCTTTAAATAGCGGTCACAGACCTCCAAAATGGGAATCAGTACCTCCCGTGATCTTTCAAAGGGAGCATAAGATACACACAAAACGTGAAAGAAATATGAAAAATGAGAAAAGATACATGAGATATGTATGTCCAACTGAAGCTGTTTCAGAAGCAAGATGTTGAGAGCAAACAAACCTTTCAGATGGAAATTAGGACAGACAATACAAGACAAGGCCGAGCACAGCCTATACAGCATCACCATGGCAATCCGCTGCGAAACAGAGAACTACCTGCGAAATAGGACCACAAAGAATATCCAGGATCATCTCATCAAAAAAACAAATAAAGCAAGCCAGAGCTGCTGTACTGAGTAACGACGAAAACACAATCACATCAATTGCATATATTTTTAAATTACCCATACTGTTTTTATGTCACACACCTTCATTTCAAGATTCTACTCCTTGCGCTCAACATTTTTGAACTCGTTACCTCAGGCATTGCAAATAGACAGCATCTCCTCTTCCTTGGCTAATGCATTGCATCGCTCGTTCTCTTTTTCTCTCCTGCTCTGCAGTGTCCCACCGAGTTCAGTGACCCTAAAGAGAAATCAATATGCTTTCTTGTCATGCCACTGAAGCCATCTCCTCTGTAGCTGCTTCTCCCTCTCTTTTTTATTTTATTTTTTCTGATGTATTTGACATGCTTACACAAAAAGGGAAATGAAAGGCCTCTGGCTTCCTAAGCATTAAATAAATAGCCTCTTTTCTCTCGAGTACATGCTCATTTTAACCAAACCATAGAAATAATAGCAATTTTGACATCATTACATGCGAAATTGCTGTACTTCACATCTACAAGAAAGCCTGGGTTCTTCGAGGGGTATCACACCGAAGTTACGGATACTTTATAACACTCAGAAAGACACTGGGCAGCTTGTTAAACTTTATGTTTTCAATACATTTTCTCATTAATTTCTTGGAGAAATTACATCTCAACACATGTTTTATTTCATGGAACCAAGAAGAGCTCTCTTCATCCCAGCCCTCTGTCACTCCTCTTCATCTCCCTCCACTGGCTCCCCATTGTAGCCCCTGATAAATTTAAAGCACGCTCGCGTTACAGTCACAGGATGAGCACCTTCCAACCTTCACAAGCTCCTACAGTCCTCACCAGAAAATAAGCATCTAGTTACGACAGAGAGACCGATCAGAACATTCTCACTCTCCCAAGTTGGAGGGATAATCTTACAATCCAAAACTTAAAAATCTCAACTTAACTTTAAAAGAAAAACTAAAAACTCTACTTTTTCATGATAACTTCCATGCATAAAAATAGAGTCTCTCAAGCAATTTCTTCTGGTAATAGATGAAACCTTTTCTGTGAGTGTTTCTTCTAATTAACTGACACTTTCTCAGATATTGCTGTTGATCTCCCAGTCACCTGAAAGCTTACAACCCTCTTACTCTAAACATATGCATCATTTTGTCATTTTTTTGTCATTTATTTGATGCTAGAGTCTTGGCAACAAAATTAAATGTTTTTAGCTCTGTCTGATGTGATAAAAATCCATAGATTTTGGCCATATCTTGTGGCCATATCAAAATGATAAAAAATAATAATAATAATAATAATATATAAAATAACTGTTATTAGTAAGCAAAATATGAATCTATTCACCAAACTACACCCAGAAAGAAAATCTAGCGTAACTTCAATCGCAACACCCTCGTTATTCTTGGAAAATTCGTTCTTCACAAAAACAGATTTCTGATATTATTGTAATAACAATTTTTTCTTAATGTAAACAATGAAGGGAAGAAAAGAAAGACACAGTTCCTTGTGAAATGATGTTGCTAGGATTCTATCTCTCGTGTTTCTCCTC
The DNA here is from genome assembly GCA_007224835.1 of Danionella cerebrum. NCBI lineage: Eukaryota > Metazoa > Chordata > Actinopteri > Cypriniformes > Danionidae > Danionella > Danionella cerebrum. The sequence continues at coordinate 78,089 of SRMA01025601.1, forward strand.
TCTCGTCTTGTTTTCTTCATTAGGTTCTTGTTCATCTCTCTAACTCTGGTTGTTGTGGGGATATTTGAGACTCACCACACTTCACTCAAGCCTTCTGTGGATTCAAGCTGGTCCCAATTGCTTTTTGTTGCTATCTAGTTTTTTGGCCTTTCAGGATTCTAGACTGTGCTGGTGGTTCAGTTTACTGTTACGCCTTCTTGATGTCTTTCTTTTTATTAATAAAAGACTGAACTTGCATTTGGGTCCTATTCTGTGCACTTGTAACAGAAGCGTTTCACCATTGTTATCATTGACTCAGCAAACAAAGTCCACATCACATCACTTTGGAACACCAAGGGGTTTTGTTGGACTGTCACACTGAGGAACTTTGCCAATTCTGTGAGTTCCACAGTTTGATTGCCCAACAAAACCCCTTGGTGTTCCACAGTAGTGTGATGCAGGCTTTGTTTTGCTGGGTCCATCATAATTGTCAGACTATTCTGTAACAAACACACAAAGTTGGATCCTAGAAAGAACGCCTAGCGCCACGGCAACTCTCTCAACAGCTGGAGCCCCATCAAACCCGGCAACAATGCGTCTTGCCACGCCAGTGAGCCCACTCAGTGCAAGGCATTTTTGACCCTGTGCAAGGTTGTCTTCTCCCTGCAGCTGACAACATATGTTTGTTCTCTCGCTGCTTCAGGGATGCACTTGTGACCGACTACCCTCTACCCTGTGGGAATGATTTCTGGAAGGACTTCATCAAGACTTCATAGTCCTTCATAGTCCTTCGTAGAACTGACTGGCTCTAAAGATCACATGGACTTTTTTAAACGACTCCTTAACCACTTAGTTTTATTCTTCATAGAGGTTTTATTCTTTCAAGAGGTGAACGCTAGTGTAAAGGTACGTATTTCCTTTACATTTCTGTGTTCAAGCTTCCCTGATATAAATTTTTTAGCTCCCTGCTGTAATTTTGAATGAGAGTCAAATAGAATGTTAGAACACAATGTTTGAGAAATTGTGTGGTTCAAAAGACTGTCAACAATGTTGTGCATATGGCTGAGAGCATAAACATAGAGCACACAGTGAAGATCCCAGGGGTTGCCATAGTTTGACTTCAAAAAATTCTTTGGGAACAAAGTGAACGCAACAGCCTCCATGTGGAGCAAGTTTGGGTATGCTGTCATTCATGGAAAAGTGACAGTGGAATGTTTGCAGTGGTGGCAGACATGAACTGCTCAAATGGTTGAATTTGGTGCTGCTGTCTTAGAGACCTGTGAATAATTCAGAGCCTCTGGGAATGCCAATCTAGGAAAGGAGCTTGGGGGGAAGTCACTTTAGCTTTTTCTGCTTCGTCTGAACAGGTAACAGGACAAAAGAGCATGAAAACATCAAATTCTGCAGCCCAGAGGTTTACAGAATTAAATTTGACAATGCAAGGGAAGGATGTCCTAAATGTTTTAAACAAAAGTATATCTTCATGGAAAGATACAGAGTGGCACACATAAACAACATTGGGTGAACTGTAAGAAATGAATCACTTGCGTGAAAAAACTGGAACATAGACTTCAAAAAGACTAAATGTCTCAAGCAAAACATAGTTTTTCAGAAGCTTAAACAAGTTGAGAGATTGACCTGTGTCAATGAGCTGAAGAGACACAGTCGAGTGCAGATCTCTTATATACAGTACAGAAACCATCAGCAACATCATTAGGGAACACAAGCGACTAAACATGGAAACAAATTAAAATGAATTGTAATTAAAAAGAGCCCTTCAAAATCTGTTGAGTGTGTAAGAACATTTGGCTTTTACACTGATATGAAAGCTTATGTGAATAATGAAACGAATATAACACATTATACATATAAAAACCTTCATATATATATGAAGGTGGACCAGAAAAAAGGACTGAAAAATCTGGGCTACTGTAGATCTTTGGATGTTAATTGGGGAAATTCAAGCTTTTTGTCTATTTTCAAGATTGCAGTGTACTCTTGGTTTATGAATTAATTTACATTCAACTTGAAGCCCAGTGCTTGCTTGTCACTCCATATCACATGGGTATTTTAATCTCACATTGAGTCTATAACCCCAATTATAATCAGTAGAGAGAGCTCATAGACTTCTGGCTTTCTAAAATTAATTAAACCTTTCCAAGAGGCTAATTAGTATTGGTCAAATTATATAATTAGAGCAAACAATGACAAACTTAACCAAGAACTAATGTAAGAACAGTCCTTGACTTTGGAAATGAGCATCACGGGGGGCAGTTGGAGGCTTTTTATTCATCTGAAAATGAAAAGATCCATTTTGAAAACAGTTAAAATGTGTGAGACGATCTAACATCAGGCCAGAACAGAATGAGACACTGGCTAAAATGGGACGGATTAAGTTTAACCCCAGGACATAATTGTGGGATTAATTCTCCTTTATATTTTTGAAGCTGACAATCTGTGTGGTGCAGGAGAGGTATCTCTCTCTAATGAGGCTGGCAATGGTAGACAAGAGTTGGCATTTGGAATGCTTTTTGCTTCTGGGCGTGGGTGCATCTTTTGTGTGGAGATCAAAGCATATATATGTGTTAACAGAGCCCTCACATCATCTTAATTGGATAGCAAGACATGCTGGGACTGCATGGGACAATTTTTCTCCAACACATTTTGTTGTTGATAGAATCAAATAAGCAACAATGACTTTTTTTGCATTTGATCCTACAACATTCTGCATCTGAGAGATAACTTCTGAAAATTCTTAAATAAACAAGTAGTAGTTTTTTTTAGTCATGAAAACCATTTAAAACTTTGTCAGGGGACCTCAACACATAAACAATCAAAGCTGTGAAATACTTGAAAGAGCTTGGTTCACATTACAGCAGTTAATGACTTCTAGTTTATTAAAAATGTCTTGAGCAGTTAGACTGAGGAAGGAAACTTTATTTATGGATGTAGAAAGCAGTTGGAGTCTGCAAAGGTTTACTGCAATTTGCTATGGGAGAGAGAAAGTACTTCTATCTTTTGCACAATTTATTTTTTTTCATAACTAGGCAAAAATTTAGCCTCCAAACATAATGTGAATGTCAAATGATATGTAGGAATACCTTTAACATAACATCTACGTCAACAGATAAGATATATGTATTGTGAAATAGCAACCAAGTTCTTATATTGAGGAAATTGCGATTAATTTACTACCTTTTTAACTCTACAGCGAAAGCTCTAAGCGTGTTGGAAATATAGTGCTTTATTGACAACTATGATTTCGTTCTGATAAATTCTGGACAATTGAAAACTTCTTTGTTTTTCATGATGACAATAAACATAGGTGCAATAACAGATCCTTTGATTTGGTCTACGGGTCATTTGTTGTGTTATTCTTAAAATATTTAATGTTTTTTCACCAACCATCCTTTTTGTGGACACAAATATTTTTTGTGAGAAAAACAAATTTTTCAAAAATTCATGTTCATGTGGACACGGCCATCTTTTCCTTTGGAAACAAATGTCCTTTTCTCAATGAGCTTCATGATGTAGTCACCTAAAATGGGTTTCACCCATCCAAGTGCATACGCACAGCAGTAAACAAACACACTCCTGGAGCAGTGGGTAGCCGGAGTTGCTCAAGGCCACCACAGTCAAGGTTGTCACAGGTGGTAGAGAGTGAGCTTTCAACACTAACCCCACCTTTGGCTCCCAGTGGAGCTGGACATCAAATCAACGGCCCTCTGATCTGCAGTCAACCACGTTATCCACTAGGCCACAAGTGCCTGCAAACAAGATGTCTGGATGATTCTCAAGGTGTTGAAAGTTGGTCTCTGTATGGAATAAAATTATTATTTATACAGAGTGCTAAAATAATGTGTGCATGTGAACATGGCCTAATTTTCATGTACATGTAGATTTGATTTAAAAACACCAAATTATGATGATTAAAGTGTATGATTAGTGTAATTTCCTCTCTGCACAAGTCAACTGAACACTTTTTTTAAAGGCCATTTTATTATTATTTTTTTGGACCATTTTTGCCTCTATTTGGGATGATAGGACAGTATCGAGACAGGAAGAGATGTGGGTAGAGAGAGGGGAACGGTTGTGAAATGACGACAGGTTCAGGATTCGAACCTGCATCGCTTTGTGCAACGCGGCACATATGTGTCTGGCGCACCATTCGCTATACCACGGGGCGAGATAACTGAACACTTTTGAATCAACTCTGTAAAATTACCAGGTGAAGAGCAGCGCTTTACTCTAAATGTTTTAAAATAACCAAATTAGTAGTATCAAAGTAGTAGATAACGAAAGATAGAGGCCATTGAACTCATGATAGCATTCGGAGTACGTCACATCAAATAAACATTGCGTGTCTGTGATTAATACTGTTAATATCTGGTTTATGAAATAACAATCTAGAAAATCTTCAGATGTTCTTGACAATTTCTACTGTCTTGAATGCACAAAATTGCACATTGCTACATGCTGATCATGTTTACTGCTCACTCCTTCAGTGAGTTTACTACATTAATGCTTAAGGAATGATTGGTTGTTTAAACCATGCAAGAGGTCCTTTAGGTTGAGATTTTCCATCAAAAAGCATCAAAGACTTTTGGTGAAATATCGTATTTTCACCAGTTTGCCCTGAAGAATTGGAAATGATTTCCTTTACATTAATGCCTTTTCAAGGCTAAGCTCATCCTTCAAAGAATGGTCTTCAACAATAGAAGTTAATAGTGTTCATAAGAACCACTTTTCCATGGCTAGAAATCCCAGCACTGTTCCAAAAATATATCTGTGTGCATTGGAGGGAAGTTTTGTGGTCCTTATTTATTGAGTGTGATCTTTAAAATTACAGAAAATCCACTCTGGTGTTCATGCTTTTCACTGATGCTTCATCCTTTTATGGTAAAATTGACAAAATACTATTCAAATTCTCCTCTGCTGTTCACTTCACTAGGCCACATGTAGTGTTAGTTTGGGCTGTGTGGTGCTGGTGCCACAAAATCCACATCTGCGTTTAGTATTTTGAAAATGGTGTAATTGGCAGCAGGATCTTGACATTCCATTTATTCCAATAATTTCATGACAATGATCATACTCTATTGAAATGTTTTCAATCTGCAACATGTCTTTTTAACACAAATGAATGAGTTTCTTTACCAAAAAAAGGAATTATAGCATTAAATCCTAAAGATTATTCCAATCTCTTGATCTTATGCCTCGTTTTCTGCAGAAAGTGCGAGTTTTGAAATGGAGCAAAAGCATTGTACAAATCACAGTACACCAAAGCATTTCACTTATTGATGGCACGGCAGATGTGGCTGAGATCATTGCCTAGTCTATGGAGCCAGTGATGTCTGTCAGAGCTGTCTAAACAGGGGTCCTGTCAACAAAAAAAAATAGTTTTGTATGACATGTCTGGCATTCATCTGACATTGGCATATAGTATGGCGGACCTGAGTGTGGCAGAAAAGGTATCATGATTCAGACATCCTCTAAATGAAAGAAATATGTTTTTTCTTGGCCCAAGGAATGCAAGAACTTAACACACTTGATTGTACGACAAGGGGTGTAACGGGGACAGCATATGCAGACAATTTATTTCACTGACAATCAACGGCAAAAAAAACAACAAAAAAAAAAACAAGTGCGCACTGGTGAAACGGTTTAGTGGTTTTGACCACAAACATGTTTGGTTTTTCTATAGCACCACCTATTGGCCGATCGGCTTCATATTTATACAACATAACTCCCGAAATTGGAGTCTATACCACATGGCCAAGTTTGAAGTTTCTAGGCCTTATGGTTTGGCACACCATAATAAGAGACTTGGTGCATATATAAATAATAATATTCAAATAAACTGTATCGAGCTATCACATATCGAAACCTTAATCTTGAACCAGGGATTCATTTTAACCCCTCTAATTCAAAGATTATTTGAGGTCAAAAGTAACAGAAACAAGACGTAGAAGGAAAAAAATCAAGAGACTTGAGTTCTGAAGTAAAAGAGGGATTATCATTGTAAGACCTTTAAAAGTGAGAGCAAGGATTACTGCACCTTCTCATGCAGGGATGGATAATTCATGTACTCAGTGAGTGTATTTGCTCCCTACTCATTTTTCTTTATCATCTCTTATTCTGTTTTGTCATTCCATCTGAACTGCTGATTTTTCTCACTTTTTACCCTTAGTTTTAATGAAAGCTGCTTTGCCTCCTCTTGCTTTACGGTTACCCGCAGACATTCATCATTATACTGCTGTCCATTAACAAACTGCCTTCTGCTACTGCCAAATATTTCACATTTTGACTCCTCAGTCCAAAGCACCTGGTTTCCCTCACCAAACAAATAGCCATGTTTCCATCCAAAGATGTAAATTACATTTATTTGTAAAACTGGAAAATCATTTGCCAATAAAGCATTGTTTCCATCCAACAAGTCCAAGGGAACAAAATCATCACTTCTGGCGACAAAAATCAATAGGTCATCTTGCTTTTGGAGACAGGGGACTGCTCTTTGGGAACGCAGCCAGTCAGGAAAGTTATGGGAGGTGATAATCCCAAACCACTTTGATGACAGACTTTGGCTAAAGGAATTTTAGAATGACCAAAGCAACATTTTACGTGTTGTGCAATGAAATCAGTCATTTGTTAGTACATTAATCCCGCTCCAGTTCCAACTTAAAAATGCATTGCCATTGCATTGGGATTTATTCAGCATTTCCATTTAAGTTTATGCTCATTGTTTCTTTCATTCATTCATTTTCCTGCACGCTTATACCCTTTTGGGGTCTCCAGCTCACATCGGGGGACACCTTGGACAGGTCAACAGTCCATCGCAGTAATTTTTTCTTTTCGGATAAAAAGTTTTCCCTAAAAAGGTGGATGGAAACACATCAACTGCTGATTGCTCATTTCTGCCTTGCTCCAGAGATCTTTCCATGGCAAGAAACTGTCTTCTTCTACCTCATCCTTCTTTCATCTATTCTTCTTTGACTGGCAAACCATTGTACCGGTGCATTATCGCCCACCAACTGGGTGAGTGTGGAACTTGAATTGTGCCCTCCTATCATTCTATTGTCTATCTTCAAAATATTAAATTGTATTAGTTAACTTACATTATTTAAAAGTTTAATATATCATCATATAGTGCTGGATGTTGTGACCAATTCTCCAATTTAATTCAATTCTTATTTTTATGGTTTCAATTAGATTCAATTTCGATTAGCTATCAATATTTCATTGAAAATATTAGTTTGGCACACATGGGATCCATATTGTGATATAAATGCTGGAAACTGAAAGTCTCCTACTTAACTTTATTGCTGAAAGACACATCTACATTATTAATAGGACGCACACAGTTGTTTATTTTAAACGACTTTTATTTTAACGGTAGGTGAATATTCATATCCTTTTATGTGAAACACACACATTAAGAATCGATATTACTGTGCTGAACTGAAAAATGATAGGATATTTTTTACCCAGCCCTATCATCATATTCCCTAATAAACAAAAACAAATGAAAGTTTTTACTTTGATTCCTTTTAATTGTCAACAGAAGTCTTTTTTCTTTTCCTGATCATATTTTTAGCAATGAAAAATAAATTCTCTATGTTCACAGAAGGAGCATTTACCTGTATTTAAGTACAAGGTCTGTTCAATCCTGTAGGTATGTAAACATACTTTATATTTTTCTGTTTTGTTCTCCCTCCATCTATTTCCAACTTGACTTTGTGTACCGTATAGATGTCTTCCAGTTACATTATAATCCTAATCTTCTTTCCATCCCAATTGTACATATTTATTGTTAAGTGTAACTTAATTATTACTTATTTGTACATTTAATTCAATGTGCTCTTCATGCAGATAATTCTATGGCTGTTCTTGACTGGTTTTAAACCTCCTCCACAGCTAATTCTGCTTCAGTTCATCACTGGGTTACAACCTACGATTGGCTTTGGTGATTTATAGCACATGTTTGGTATAATTAGTGGTTTGTACACCTGACTAGAATCCTACAAAATTCCTGACTGTGCAAGTGTGCCTCTAAAAATTGATAAATTGCATTTAAATGCATATAATTTCCCACACATAGCTCTGCAAGAAAAGTTTACTCATTCAGGGCAGACTAAAAAAGTTTTGCATGACCCACTTGTGATTTTTCCTCCTCTAGACAAGTGTTGTGTACTTGTGTAGTATATTTAGAGTTGCACATTTTCCAATATAAAAGCAACATATTTCAGGGGTGAAAATGTGGATATCATTTGTCACTTGCCTGATGTAAATGAGAAAGTAGATGAGAGAGTGTAAGAATTAACAAGAGGATGTATCCTGTGGACATAACTGATCTTCAAGCGCTGGGATTCATTTGAAATTCCGATTTGGTTTCTATTTTTAGTCCGGGCCCCAATGAGTACCAAATCATGGCACATTCAGTCTTTTCTTTTTGTGCCTTTTGCTTCTGGGTCTCTCAAGGCTGAGAGTTCATGTTTTTTCCACTATTTCTTGTACTATGATACAATACAAGCTCATTTCTAAATTGATGTCATCTCTAAATCATGCATGCATCCTCGACTGACAAAAAACGTATTAGAAGAACAAAACTATGGTGGAGGAAAGTTCCTGCCTCAACCATGGAGGAGTTCAAGACTTTCAGAGGGTTGTTCACAAGAGACGGAAGCAAGGAGTGTGAGATTGATATACCCTTCAGTGCATCAGCTCCCTAATTGTCATCCCGATTGTGTCCACTTGCCACTCCCTAATTATCCTACTCTTCCCTCATGTATTAAAGCTCTTCCTCCTCACAGCATCTGTCACACACAAGACCTCTTACCTACATGACTCCTTCATCAGTTCCTATTCCATTGCTCAGCCTCGCACTAACTGTCTCATTCTCCACCTCCTTCATCCCCATTATTTGGCACCACCGTAGGTTTTTTTGTCTGCCTCCTCCATATTTCCTATGGCTCCAACCCATTTTTGTCTTCCCTTCCAGTATCTCAAGTACGTGGGTGGATTTCCCCTTGTGGATGCTTTTGCATGCATTTGTTTTGGTGAAAAAAATACTTCCAGTTTCAGCAAATCCTCTTTTGTCCGTCTTAATTGTCATGCCTGTTAGCTACAGTCAACCATTACAATATATACTATAATATATAAAAAATAACTGAAAACCTATTTCTATTTATTGCTCAATATATTCTTACACTTACTTGTGTTCTCTGGGTTATGACAAAAAGAATAAGATCAAGGAAACAAGTGGCTGAAATTAGTTTCCTCTAGAAATTGGAGAAGAATCTCTGTAATTTGGGAGTAGAACCACTTCTCCTCCATGCAGACAGGAGTGTTACTAGAGATGTATTGCCATGTTAATTATTTAGTCATTTATCTTCATCACTGAACAAGAGAATAAAAAACAAACAAACAACAAAAAAACTATATTTGGTCCGACTACCCTTTGGCTTCAAAACAGCAGTAATTCTTGCACACAATTTTGGAAGGAACTCAGCTGGTAGGATGTTCCAAACATCTTGGAGGACTAACCACAGATCTTCTGTCTCTTCATTTAATCCCATCAGTTCTAAGCTGATTACAATGCTGGATATCTTCAGTTTTCTTTGATTAATTAGCTTAAAGGGTCTTGCATCTACTGTTTCCTTAACAGACCGCTGCATTTACATTCCCAGCTGCTTTGACATCTTTGTCTGGGAGAGACCTTGCTGATGTAGCATAACTACCTTGTGTTTTGTTGCTGTGGTCAATCTCACCTGGATAAGAATCTGTCTTTCCCAGCCTCACCTTGGTAGCTTTGGCTGTTTCGAAAGAGTGAATTTTGGCAGTTTCTCTCCCATTTATTTAGCCTCCTACATAGCTGTTCCTGTTTCAGTTCATGACTGAGATTCAACCTACTTGTGACATTGATAATTATTACCACCTGTTTATTTTAATCAGTGGATTATACTCCTTACTATAATCTTTCAAAATTAACCGCAACTCATTTTTATTGTTCTTACTCATGAGGTACATTGCCCTGTCTATCATCGATTAGATTCAGTGCAGTTTTCCTGTGCTTTTGGCAGAAAACACACTCACCTTTCCCACTCACCTTATCATTGTCAGTTGAGTTGTTGCTAGATTTCTTGAACTTTTTCTCCACAACACAAAACTATCACCTATTTCTTCTCTTTGCAGGCATGGCTTCAGTAAAGGGCTGTTAGGGAATGCAACTGAGCCCATTCCAGGAATTATAAGTAGAAAAAATTAAATACATTACATTTTATATTTATTCTGTAATGTCTACTTTGTAATTATTTTTCATTTGAATTCACCATTTTTTTTTTTCAACAGCAGCCTGCCTGGCTTCAGCTTGGAAGATCAGGAGGTGCTGGTGATCCCAGAAATTACGACACCTCGGCTACAGAATGATATAATTACTTGTTGCAGAGCATTTTTCTTCTGGTAGTGATCTGCATTGACACGGAGAGACTTTTACAACTCAAGAAAGAAAAAGAACACTTGTACAAACAAGTTATCTTTATTCAAAGTCGAGACAAGGTCAAATTTCAGTTAAATGGAAAGAATAATTAGTACATGTACATTAAGTTATAAGTGACATTTTTGTCTAAAAGCATATTAAAGGATATTACCTAAATATATTGTTTGGGTGGTTGGCATTTTCTGTCTATTCTGTCACCTATTCTGATTCTTGAATAAGGAGATGAATATGAGTAATTCTAACATGAAGATGCATCAGCATGAGTAAATGAGAAATCGCCTATAGAAAATGAGAATTCTACAGCCATGCATTTGCAAAAGCATGTAGCAATGACCTTGTCGGTGTATCTTGCTGTATGATTTTTTAAAGTTGCATTAAAGGTGATTTTAGAGAACAACCTGTGCTACTTCACACAAGAGGTGTGCCTTATTTTGTACAAGAGCCCTTTAAAATTTAATCCTGCAACAAGAACATTGAGAGCTGGCCCATTTTAAGAGCAGAAAACCTGTAGAATTATGAATCATCACATTGCAGCTACGATGCATCATGATTTAAACATCAGTACCTGGTTGAGAAACAATAGATGCTTTCTTTACCCAGAGAACATGAAAGCCTATTGCAGAGGGAACGTAGCCAATTAAACAGTTGGGGGTGGGTGGGACTGTGTAGAAGCAGAGGATGGTGGAGGGGTGGGGTTGGGGATGTCAAGGCTACAAAATTACCCTCATTAGTCTAGTCAATGGGTCAACAGGGAAAGGTCCTCTTCAAAGGGATTTAAACAGTCGCAGAATAACTGAAGGACTGGAAGCTGTGCACACTTTTAGGGCTTCTGAACATCCAGCACGCAGCTAATTCCTGATGCGTTTTGATGATAATATTTCTCACAGCTTCCTTAATTTTAGTCTCTGTGATGTATTTCATTTCTGCACTGGCTTGACCCTGAACTGCGCTGTTTGACGGTTTGCGTAACTTCTGAAATAGTGATGGTAAGGGCTTAACTGTGACTGTTCACTCTTTAATAGCCCTCATTCACACCCAATGTGGGTAAAAGACACGTTCTTTGAAGACCATGAAAGCTGAAGGTTGAGGAAGCAGCACATCTACAGTTGGGAGATAACTGAGGTAATTAATGGAGCTTGCTGGGCTTGGATGGCATAGGACTGATTTTGCTGCAACGTGTGTCGCTGTGCAATTAATTCACTTGACAGAGCTTTCCAAAATCTGTGAAAGGTCAGGGGACAAGGATCTGCACCTTCACTGAGAATAAAGCCTTGAAAAGTGCTGTTTAGAATGTTTCAAAGCCATTTGTGAAATGTAGAGTTTTTAAACTTAGTGGTTGGACACAGGTTGGATGCTGTTTTCAAATGGTGTATTTTAAAAGAATTTACTATTTTTTGGAGTTTATCCAATTATTATTGTTATTTTTATTTTTCAAATAATTATTTGGTGCTTTTCAGATAACAATAACGCAAGACCTTATTCACTCTTAGAAACAAATGAAAGGAGTTTATTATTAATCCTAAAATCCCAAACTTGTGCGTGTAATTGCATGAGCATTGATGTGAGGTTCTTGTAGTTGTGGCAATGAGTTGGTGAGATAGCCAGAGCATCACGAGCTAGAGAGAACCAATAGGAGCAGTGTGGTCAGAGGAGGTAGGTGAGGTGTGCCTCACCTGGCATTACGAGAAGAAAAAATAAATTATTATATATTCAGTAATGTGCTCTTTATCATTTAATCTAAGTTCACAATGTCAGATGTTTGTTTTTTTTTCCGCTGAATTTCAAATTTAACATTCAGATACTGAGTAGAGTCGTGCAGTGAGGCAATATTAAAATGTTCAACCACTTGTACTATATGAGCTGTTTACAGTTTAAATAATGTATATGATGTACAGTCTTTTTTTATTTACAATGGTACTTGTGTAACATGCTTCTTGTGTGAAGCAATTATAAAACACCTGCAGATAAAAACTGTCAGGTAAGGCTCACAGCTCTTTAAATGCAGGCTAGGGGGCGCTGGTAATTGCAGAGATTACAACACATCTGCTGTAAAAGAATTGATCATAGCAGAGCAGCTTTGTTCTAGCAGTGATTCTACATTGAGACAGACTTTTAAAACTGAAGAAAAGCAACACTTCTACAAGCAAGTTATCAGTTATTTGCTTCTGAAGAAGTGGTACATGGCCTGGATTTAAAAGTAAAGACAAATCATTAGTCACATTAGTTTTGTATGATACAGTCTGTATATGGAAAAAAAAGTTGAAATAAATTTTTAAACATAACATGTTAACGGTTGCCAAACAAATGGTGAATAAGCTGCTCTGTAGGGTTTTTATAATTTTTTTTGTTTATTATTCCAGTATACTAAATCTCTAGAAACAATACAAATTACAGACAATGGCAATCAATATTTCAGGAACAGAGTGAAAAATAAAAAAACAACAAAAAAGAAAAAAATTATGCAATAACAAATTAAATTAAACATATTAGCAAACAAATAAAAATAAAGCTTTATGACACCACAAAATTCAAAATTGACTAACAGTGAAAGTAGCTTTTACTTTTTTGTAAATTTCAGAGACTTCAGAAGAAGATAAAAGTTATTTGAAATATTTATTAAACATGGGAGAAGATTTTGATCACCGCTCTATAGGGTTCACATGTTTGTAAATCTGACTGATGATGTCAGTGCCTCCTTAGCCTCTTCGCACGTCACTGATAGGAGTTGGGAACTAGGAGTGACAGTGTGGAAGAACAGTAGACCAAAGGAAGAATGAAGTAGGTGATTTCTTCCTGAAAATAAGAACACTACAAACTACAAGCAATAGTGGCCATTACACACTTAGTCTTTGCCATTTCTGTTATGCTTAACCTTGTACCACAATGGCAAAGATGTACCTGTAGCTTTTCATAATTTATAGAAAAATAATAATAATAAAAAAATTGTTTATTTTATGGTTTATAAATGGGAAAAGTAACTGTAAAAGGCTTAGTGCAGAATGCAGCAGCTAGATTTCTAACTAGAACAAAGAAATATGACCATATAACCCCAGTTTTATCATCTCTACATTGGCTACCCGTCAAATTTCGCATTGATTACAAAATAATGCTATTGACGTATAAAGCCCTTAATGGATTAGCGCCCAGTTATCTATCAAACCTCCTAACACGGTACAACCCCACACGCACTTTAAGATCTCAAAACTCTGGACTTCTAGTAGTTCCTAGAATAGCAAAGAGCACTAAAGGCGGTAGAGCGTTCTCACATTTAGCCCCTAAACTCTGGAATAGCCTCCCTGACAGCGTCCGTGGCTCAGACTCACTCGCCCAGTTTAAGTGTAGATTAAAGACGTATCTTTTCAGTAAAGCCTATACTTAACTCCGTGAAAGACTACGATCTTACATTAAACTATATTAATATTACATTAAACTATATTAATATTATGAACAGCAGCTACGCTAATTCTGCTCCTCTCTTCTTTTCTTCTTTTCCATACTCATCCGGAGATTCGCGGAGGCTTCGCTCACCATCACCTCACCCTAACAACCAGATCCACCTGGAGATGTTCTGGCGCCCCCTGGACCGCAGCCCACCAACTCCACTCTTCTTCCAATACTCATCCCGAGGCTCCCGGAGGCCCTGCCCACCAGCTCCTCACCCCAACAACCAGACTCATCAGGAGAAGATCCGATGCCGGGAGGCTCGCCACCAGCCCTCAACCTAACAAACAGATTCATCTGGAGATGTTCCGGCACCCCTGGACCTACACCGAACACAGTCATCATCTGTTTATACTATATTATCTGTTTATGTTTATATTATTATATCATCTGTTTATACTATATTATCTGTTCATACTACCAGATCATATGTTTATACCATAGTTTATCACACTGCTGTTGTTACCCAAATGAGGATGGGTTTCCCTTTTGAGTCCGGTTCCTCTCAAGGTTTCTTCCAAAAGGGAGTTTTCCTTGCCACAGTCGCCCCAGGCTTGCTCATCAGGGACATGTACACCACTTAGTAATTAATTTCTTTTCACTTTGTTGAGTTTAAACTTGTTGGTTTACTGTAAAGCTGCTTTGAGACAATGTCTGTTGTGAAAAGCGCTATACAAATTAAACGAACTTGAACTTGAACTTACATGATGGTCACGGAGTTGACCATAACAGAAATGATATGGCCACTAAAAGTTGTAATTTTTATGAAATTTCCCAGTTGCTGCCACAGTATTACCCTGAATGTGCATTTCTATTTTCCAGAGGGAAAATAATATTCAATCTCCATGTAGAAAATGGTTTTGTGGAGGTTTATTCTGAGAAGGATGCATGGTATGCCCCTGAGGAAGGGGATGATTTCAGTAAAGACAGTGAATGACACGAATGTGGTTATCTGCATGGCTTTTTATGTGAGTTTATCTATGCAGTACATTCTGCCATTTAGAACTTTCAAAGAAGCAGAATTGTCAAACAATACTGTTGCTGCTGGGTTAATGTAATAGATTTGCCTGTTAATTAATTTTAAAGTTTTACTATCTCATCTGAGCTCGGAAGTTACAACCTGTGTGTTCCAATGTCCTTTGTCCCTGTCCTGCTACATGGGCACTACTAGACTTTGTGAAATAATATAATGGATTAAAGACCTTTTTAATGTACTATATTATTTTTTTATGAATCCAGATTTTACGGCAAATTATTAAGTACATTTTTTTACAATTAATTCCAGTACCAAAATTTCTGCACTTTTTAGCACACCTGATTATAATCCGCAGTAGCCACACAGAAAGAACAGAAAGAAACTGTGTACATGTATCGTCCCTGTTCTACTATAGGTCACATGTCTCCACATTTTAAAATGAGATCTTTACACAGAAAGTTATGCTATATTTAATCCAGAGTTTGCACTATCCTGTAGGCTATAATTATATTAAAAAATAAATCATGTGAGAAATCTTGACAGCCGTTCCATTTATCTGACATTTTCACAATTGTTAACAGATTTTAAACAAGATCCTAAAAAACAGTCTTTTAATGTAAGTGTGGAAAAGGCTAGAATGATTTGCAGTTGCAGATATCAGCGAGTCTTGGCACCAAGGATTGCACTTCAGTATCATTTCTGCAATGTATTGAGAACATCACATCAGAATGGAAAAAAAACTATATATATTACCTTTACACACCTTACATTTACCCAGGATGCATCTTCACTGAGAGCAAGGAGTGCAGTCTGAACTGGGCCATGGGGAAAAAATGAGACTTCTCTTTCATCAAAGTCACAACACCAAAGAGAAACCCCAATCCACCATCAGTCAGCTCAACACTCAGTCAAGAGGATGATGGGGAAACAAGCAGCTTGATCCATCAAACAGCAGTCTCTGTTGCAGAAGCTCTGTCTCTGCCACATTTGTCCTTCCAACCTGCAAGAACATTAATAACCCTGTGTCAATGGGTCCTTTGTGGTCTGTGGAATGTTTCAGAAACCCCAGACGCGAATGGGTTAGACTAAATGGTTTTGTTCAAGATACTCAAATTGAAAGAAGAGTGTTGGCACATAAAGTTATTGCAGTGATGTCACCTCCCACAGTGCCATGCCCCCTTCCCTGAGGCTGAGAGAGACTGAGTGGCAAAACAAGTACTAAAATGACTATGTCTAATAAGGAAAAGTGTAGAACTGTGAGTTACTCTGACAATATAATGGTCAAGCTGAAAAGAAGCAAGCTCAACTTTGATTCCTACAACTTACCAAAAAATCAGCTTTCCAAAGACATAAATTTACTTGAATTTACTTAGAAATTTACATTTTTATCTTGCTTGTGGTGTTGGAAAAACACTCTTACCACTTTCATCCCTTTTCGAAAAACTTTTGTACAACATTTAATAGCTTGGTGGTGAAAAACAGAAAAATCGACAGCTTGAAATATTAGCTTTACAGTGGGATTTGTCTTGGTCATTAAATTAACTACAAGGTTGGAGGCTACATTCTGCTCAATTCTGATTTGTTGCCTATTCTTTGATGCAACCCAATATTTACACTTGCCATAGCAACATGAACAAGGTTGCCAGGAAGTTGGGATAGTGCGAAGTTGAAAAGATGGACGCACATGAAATATGCTTAAAGATTTGTTAACATTAAATAACCACAAGATCACAAGATTTTGAGGCAGAGAAGGAGAAAAAAGGGACAATTTCTTCCTCTCTATTCAACCGTTTTTTGTGATATGAAGTTGTCACCCACTTCCCATTTGACATTTATTTTAATCAAGTTCAAATCACTGATGCTTGCATACAGTACAGTCACAGGCTCCGCTTCATCATTCCTTCACAACCTTCTGCGGTACTACGTCCCCTTCAGATGCCTCAGGAAATGAACAGCGTCTGGTGGTTCCATCTCAGAGCGGCAAAAAATTTCTCACCAGGACTTTCTCCTTCACAGTTCCAGGCTGATGGATTTCTCTTGCCGTCTCTTTCAACCTTTAAAAAGCAACTAAAACTCTACTCTTTCAAGAGCACTTACTAACTTAACTTACTAAAATTATTAATAATTAAAAAAAGCTCTGAAATACTGAATTTTTTTTCTGTATTAGCTTGAATGTCTTCTATGCTCATGTCATATGATTTAGCCGACCTTGTAACTAACTTTCTTATGTTTACTCCTGAACATAAAGGCATCTGCAAAATACATAAATGTAAACGTAATGTAATGTAACCGCTGCATAATAAATTGTCTTTGTTTCATAACATTGATCTGATTTCCGCATATGACTGAGGCCAGATTCTCAAAATATCCAGATGAATGTGATTTTTTCATAGGTCTGATCTGAGGCACAATTGAAAAGAGGCACCCATTTAAAAAGAGGAAGGACACATTGGAAGGACCCTTTCGAGTTTTGGTGAAATGGAACATCCTTCACGCAGCATTGTGACATATAAGCGGCCTTAAAATCAGGACTCTGAGGATTCAGACACAGTTTATGAGTCAGGCTGTTTGAGATCTCTCTGTTTCTCTCCTGCATTGAACTTTGAAAGAGCTGCTTGGCTCTTTCAGACCCCTCTCTTTGCCCTCCCCCCATACTCCTAACTTCATTGTACTTAATCTAGCATGGTTTGTTACTTTTTAGCATTCTAAGTGTTTTAAAGTTAAAGGCGCATTTCCGATCATACCTTCTTAAACCGTGCTTCCAGCGTCTTCTTAATAATAGATTATCACAATATTTCAATAACAGGAGAGGCTTTCGGATGGAGCAATTAGGATTAGAAATTAATTATGTGAACAAATGATCCAATAATGAACAAACATGGTTGTATCTAAAAAAACGTATAAAATGTGTTCATAACAGCTACAAGAAACAGTCATAAAACATCAGTAATTGTTCAGCACTGTAACCAGGAAATATAAAGTAAATCACTTGAAAGAAATGCTTTGAAAGAGAAAATATAGCCCCCATAGCTTTACTCAGGGATAGTTATTCCACTGCAAACAACCTATGTTCTCATCTGTCATTTCAGCTTTTACAAAAGTGCCCACACAAATCAAAGTTCACTCTATTATGGAAAAATAGCCTTTCGAATGTGTGTTCTTTTCTCTCTTTTTTATTGGCCATCTGAACACAGCCAGGGTTGTTTTCACTCACATCTAGTCAGTCATGGCTTTCATGGCTGACCGTCATTTCAGCCTGTGATATAAGACCCTCTGTTGATTGTTTTTATGTGATATATATCCAAGCGGCCAAATTGGCATAGATTGGAACCTCATCTGCTGTTCGTGTTACGGCTGAAACTGCTTTCATTACTGAGCCCACTGTGTTGTTGCAAGTTTTGAAATTACATGCTTGAGATGATGGCTATAGAAAATGGGAGCAGTGAGGGTTGCCAGATAGCTTGCACCAAAGAAATAATTTTTACCTATAAAATCTCACAATCAAGTGCTTGACCATTTCTTCAATGAAATGCTCAAAAGGCCAGGGTGGTCAATTCAGGCGAGGGATAATTTTAATTAAAAACTGGCTTCAATAAAAACAAGCAACAAGCAGACTTATGCCCACCAGAAGGCCCTGGGCCCAAGGTCCATTTCTTCAAGTGCCAGTTCCATTACCATTTAATTTAATGCTCTTCAGATTCATGGTTCATATTGTCGCCATCCATCCTCTCTATCCCTCATCTGCCTCCAATCATCCGTCCAAATCGACATCAGAATAATGAGAGCAGTGCACTGGTTATTGATCTAACATTTGCTCAAACTGGTTCAGGAAAAAAAAATTTGACCATGAAAATAGATTTAGTGAAGTGCAGCTTCCCTGAGGCTGAAGAGCTTTTGGCTTCTCCACATGGCCCTGAGCTCAACGCCTGTTTAATTGATGTCAAAGCTGGTTCTGTGAAATGTTCCTCAGAGCTGATCCCAACATAGCAGTCAAAGGAGTGCATAATGGATATTCCTAGGGACATACAATGCAGATATAGCAATAAGTAAGAATCTAATAAGAAAAATTATTTCACTCTGTTCTAACATGATTGCTGAGAACATTGTGAGTGATAAATACAGCAGACCACTCTGAAAACTAATTACACAGTTGATAAAAGTTCATTTGTTCTGACAACATTAAGAAATTCCAAGATCCATTTTGAAGATTGGGCTTAAAGTAGATGCAAAAAAATATGAGTCTCCAGGCTTAGTTGAAATTTATGCAATTCTACAAATGAATTCCACAAAAGTTCAAAGGGGATGTCTTAAGCAAGCAACGACCCCCTCACTCTCTTACCTTTCATTCTCTTTTCACATTTTTTTATGCACCTAGTACTTTCAACATTGTTAATCTTCAATGAGTCATGTTTTGTTTCTGAGTTTGCTTGGAAAGATCTGTGTGTACTGTATTCAGTGTAGCTTTGGAGGCATGTTCTGCATTCAAATCTTATTTGTAAAAAGACATCCTGATCACGAAGCTAATATTGAAATCACTGAAACTGAAATTCATTGACTGGTCACTTGAGTTGTGGCCTTTTCGCACCAGCTAACAAAAAGCCTTTAAAGCCAATTAAGGAGTTTCCTTCCATTGTGGCACATTTGTCGTTATCACCTGTTGGTTGTTTGTTGTGAGTTTACGTCTGGACCATAGACTGTAAAAAACTACAGACGACGTGACACCGCCAATTTCCATTGGGCTGATTTCTGAGCTGGAACCATCATGGTTTCAGAGCTCCACCTCAGAGTTTACGTTATCTATACAGTGAACAAAGCTCAGTAGTTTTTTTTTGTTTTAAGTTTATTTTCGTGTAGCTCACGATGGCAAAATTTTACCCTAAAAAAACTAGGCAGGACCATATGATTGACAACTATGATTGACAGCAATGATTGACAGCAACTGTCAACACTTAGTGATAAAGATCATTTACGCTGCCAACAAATTCAGAAGTCTTTCTTAAATTCCTGTTTATGTTAACACAAATTGTTGTATATAACCGGCTGCATCTGAGAGGGATGTGTAAGAGCCAGACTCAAGGCAGAGCTCTGAAACCATGGCCGTTAGAATTTGTGCGTGTGCATGTGCACCCTATCTCTGACTGTCAATGGTGGTGTTCCATATCATGTCCGTGGTTGCCTCATAGTAGGTGGTGTCACGTCATCCATATTTATTTTACAGCACTATTATTCAATTGGGTACTTCCACAGTCATTTGTAAGGCCTTGTAAAACTAGGGTCCCATTATGAAAAAAATGACTTTATTGGCAATGTGAAACTGGAAATTCATGACTGTTGTTATGAAGTTTTGGGGTGAACTTTGACCTGTGATGAAGCAAATGAGGAGTATGGTCCCCCCCCCCCCACACACACACCCAAAAAAAACAAAACAAAACAAAAACAATATTTGCCGTCCTGGTTTGTCTGTTTCTTTTCTAAACCACCATAAATGCCATTTGAGGTGCGGAGGTGGAAGAATTCTGGCTGTCAAAAGATTTGAATTGTTTTAGAATCATTCCATAAAGACAGAACAGAATCAGGCCATTTTCCAGCTGATCAGAGTCAATAAAGTAGAATAAAGTTTCACTATTTGAATCATGTTGGGTCATTCTTCTTTCGTCATTCACAATTCTCAGGAAGACTGGGCAAAAGCCATTTTTTTCACTGGGCTCCAATCACAACATATTTTTTCTCTGCTACCCATGAGTGGGCAATTCTTGCATACTTTCCATGAATAATCTTAAGTTTATTTTACTTCTCAAATCATCACTGTGTTTGTCTCCTATATGATGTATGAAAGGGAAGTTTCTTATCTAAACCAATGATTTGTAAAGCTAAATCATGAACGTTTACAGGGGTCCCCAAACTTTTGCATACCATATACAATTTTCATAATGTATTTTCAACTTTAAATGGGATCTTCGTATAATTGAACAAACATTTGTAGCCATTACATATCCCCTTTAAGTCACAAGAGCTGCTCAAAGCATTAGAATGAACCTCTGCACTTTAATGAAAGCAGCTATTGCAGCTGAATTGCACACCAAGGGCCCATGGCAAGGGAAAAATAAATTTCATATAATGTTCTGACAGAGAAAAAGAAATAATGGATAGAGAGGGGAAATAGAGCAGACTGCAAAGGGGTTGAGGGCAAGACAGGGAGACTTTTAAATGGAGGAGGTGTGGCCACAGAGAGAGAACGAGAGAGAAAGAGAGAGAAGGAGAGAGAAGAGAAGAGGAGAGAGAGACTACACAGCGTCAGAACAGAGTCGAATTAAAGACAGGTGCGCACACAGCGTCCGCGGAACATGTGACGGAGGATACTGCTTGACCAACGTTTAACAAACGTGACATCAAACGAAGAAGAGTGCATTCTTTTCACGGTAAGGAAGTTTATCGTTTTACATTAGAACGAAACATTTTGGCAAACGTTCACAGCAGATTTTTCTTTTCTTTTCTTTTTTTTTCAAATAAAGATAAATGTGATGACACGAGAGCGAAGAAAACAAAAATCTAAATGTCAGAAATAAAGTAAATAAATTCACACTTATAGACAAAGCCATGCTTCTCGTGACAATTTGTCGCGGTTCAATGCTAGTTCCGAAATCGGGCAGAAGTTGTTCGGTGACAGTTCTAGACTTTTCTACGCATAATGGTATTTTATGGTCAGTATGCAGAGCACATCAACACAGAGTAGCACTGTCTCCAACATTAGCTCGAGAGAGTGTTTTCATGTTATGATAGTGTTGATAGAATTTGGTGGAAATGGGGCAAACGCAACGTGTGTGCTTTTATGTTCGAGGACGCAGCTGTCTTTCGCTGAAGTGATGAGAAAACTCTCCCTTCCTGTCTTCTCTCTTTTCTTCTCTTCTCTTCTCTTCCTCCTCATTCCTGTCGCGCTGTCGCAGTTACATGTGCAAGCTGTTTCTCCACTGCGAGGCTATTGTTGCTGTCATCCTCCACACAGCAAACAGATCCACATGCTCCTGAGAGCGGTGTAAAATTGCTTATCTGCCTTTTCCCTGCGTGTGAAGGAAGCCTGAGCGTGTGGGTGTCATCCCAAAATGAAAGAACACGTGAGTGTTGGCAGGTGTTCGCCTCAGAGAGTGATTGAGCATCCACTGAGCACAGAAAAAATGGGGAAAACTAGACTAAATAAGGATTCATCACGGTTGTTATGCATTGTCACTACTGTTAAGAAATTGGCAAACTGAGTGATGCCTTTAAAGCATAATGAGCGTTGCCCCTTTAAAGGGGTGTTAAGCTCCCCATAAGTTTAAATTTCACACCCCTAAAAGATATTTTATAATTGTAAATTAATAAAAGTTGGTAATAAATGTCTTTTGTTGTATAATTTGTCTATTTAAAAAGCAAGTTATAGATTATTGTGCAAAGTGAAATCATTCAAAGTGTCACAATACCCCACTGAATGACTTCCCGGTCACACTATCAAGAATATTTGATTGCGGCATGCAGTAAAAGGGGAAAGTGTTAATCGAACTGTGTTCACCCAGATCGTTTGTGCACAGATTTTTGGTCAACTCGGTACAGTACAATGTATCTGATCGATCTTCCAGTGTGTAACGTCAAGCTCTCAAACGGAATAACGCGAGGACTGAAGACAATGTGATTTAAAAAAGGGTTTGGGTTCAATGCTACTGCCTCGTTTGGGTTGACATTGTAGCATTGAAGCCAACAACAGTATTGAAGAATGATTTAAAAGCCAAGGATGGCCTGGGCGTGCATGCCACAATCCACGCCTGCCCCTTTTACTGCATCCCACAGTCAGATTTCACTTCACGCTATGTGAAAATATCTTTTGTGATCATTGTTAAAAGTGAAAGTGCAAGTAAACAGCAGGGCTGCAACAGTACACAAAGCTCACTGTTTGTTACGTACCGTGTTTTTTAACTAGTTCGGTTTGTTTCTGATGGCTTAGCAAATTGTAATTTTGTAAATTATTATTTGTATGGATCACATGAACATATAAATAATGGGTGTTTGATAGAATTCACTTTAAGGCAGACTAGGATTTAAGGCAGGCAAAAGTTACGGGTACCTATTCCTGAAACCCGAAGATGGCGCAGAAGGGTTTCATATGTTGTGTTTTGCATAATGACGTCTGATAAAACATTGCTGGCCCACTGAGACATTGTTGTTTACTATTCTTTTTCCATCTTTGTTGTATAAAAAATTGACATTGTCTCCTCATAGCAATTCCTCCACTGGCTCAGTGAAACATGCAAAGTCCCACCCTCCTCTGACTTTAGCGTTCGCTGATTTTATATTAACACAAAAGAGAAGACATCTGCCTTTTCATATACACAAACTAATAATAATAATACATACATACAGGAGTTATTAAAATGAGAAACCGAAAAACCACTGTGGCATTCCTAGTAAACAGCTCCATATAGTGTGGTACAGAAATAAGGTGAAATGAACGTTTACCATCATTGATGAGACACAGAAAGAGACATAGACCAGGAAAAGAAACATGCATGCAAATGGAAAATTATCATGGCTGGCAAACGTATTAGGCGCAATTGTATTTATCTGTTTACTGCCTGAGTCTACAGCTGTGCCGCAGGGGAATATTACTGCATTTATGAAAACACATGTGGCCTTTCATAAACAAAGATAGACTGCGAGATTATTTAAAGTACCACAGACATGCACTTCTCTATAAAAATGAGGTCATAGAAATGATTGCCTAAACAAGTATTGAGATGGCATTTCTCCAAAACCAAAGGTGTAATGTACTCTTTGTCAATCAGTCAATAAATAAAAAAAAAAAAAGCTTTTTAATGGTTAAAGCCGTGTGTGTATAGTTTACAAGTGAAAGCAATATTTATGCAGTTGTCTTACATTCACGAAAACCACTCTGTGATTGGACAGTTCCCAGTTAAAGTAAAGGATTCAGGTTACAGTCGTCAGCAGACAGAGACCAATGTTTACATGTTAAAATCTGAAAAAGTATTCTAGGTGATCTATAAAACTTGAGAACATCTGTGTCCCTTAAATCTGTTGAACAGGTGACCTAGAGAAAACATTTTTAAAACATTGCAAAATAATCAGAAAAAGGTGGGCAAATATTAGGTAAAAACAAAATTATTGACGCATGATTTGTGCGAAACTACTGAGTTTAAGAGGTCGCCAGTCAATCACAGGGCAACTGTGTGTCACACACACACACACAACATATTCACACCTAAGGGGAATTTAGATTATTCAATTAACCTAACCCCATGTTTTTTGGCATTGTGGGGGTAACCGGAGTACCCGGAGGATTACATGCAAACTCCTTCCAACTAACTGGAAGGCCACAGTGCTACCCACTGCGTCACTATGTATATTAAAATTACACAAGTCTGATTAAAATGAATAATAATTAGTTGTAGCCCTCTTATTGTCTACCTCTGTTTAAAAACATTCATTTGCCAACCCGCTTATTTTTTGAGGGTCACGGGGGTCTGCTGGTGCCTATCTCCAGTGCACATTGGGAGTGAGGCAGTGTTTAAATACATATAAGAGGATTGTTAACATGGCAGCAAGATTGATTTCCAGGCCATTGAAAGACTTATAGATCAGATTTATACATCTGTTTATGTCTAAACCCAACTCAACTTACCATGTGCAACTTACTGCACATACTTTAGCTGTCAGTAGGTGGAGTAGTTATTTTCTGGTTCATATGATTGGTTTGATAAATTTGTTGAGCCATTCAGAATGTTGTGATGTCCATTCTTTCTCTTTATCAGCTTACTCCTTTTCAGGAACATGATGTTTTCCTGCTCACATAGAGTACAGACTGGACTGGTCGCCAGTCCATTGCCTTATTCTTTCACACATAGAATAACCACTTAATCTGAAGCTTCTTTTATCAAACCAACAAAAATTTGGGCAGAATGTGCAAACTGGCTAAAGACCTCCTAACTGAAAACAAATCAGCAGCTGGGCTACCCACTGTGCCAATGGTCCACCAATGTAACGATATCGTGGCACAATATATCGCAATAAAAAAATTGTGAGAATGTGTATTGTGGAATCACTGGAATATATTTCCTAGGAATTCATAGTGATGGATGTTAGTGATGGTGTTTCTAGTCACTTCTGAAACTTCTTTTAGTTATCTTTTAGGTGTTTTTTTTATTTAATAGTAAACCATTATCAATTTTCCTTTGCTCACATTGCGAACAAGCGTTTAAGAAAATGGATGTATCTTTATACCTTTAATCAATACAATGTATGAAAGTGTGTGCATATATATATATTCAGTACTAATATTTGTTTTAGATGTGGAAATGATGAAGATGGCGCATCTCACAGTCAGTAATTAAAAATATTCTGAAATGCATATCAATGGAAAAATCCTTAGTAAGTCATACTAAGAAATTAAACACATGACTTGTCCTGACAACTAGACTGGAAAGATAATTGCATGGTTTGTTTATTGCAGTGTTGATTAGCCCTCAGTGCGGTGTATGTGCATGATTACTGAATGCAAATATACACTTCATCTTGCATGAAGGGGCTCAGCATTCCCTCACTGCGCACCTCTGTAAACATTATTATCTTTGCAGTTCCTCATCATTTAGTAGCTTGTCTTTATTCTTGAGTTTGCAAGATGTCCTTCCACGTGGCAAAGGCATGCAATTGCAGTGGACCATGATAAAAGTATAACAATGCAGTTAAAGGCGATGAAGGCTCATTTGAATTTGTCACAATGCTTGAAAAGCAACCATTAGCTAAATTACAGTCGTAATGTGCTTTACATACACCATTAATATGATCCTGTTAGTTTGAGTTCTTCTCTGAAAACTCATTTGTTCGGCTGAAATCTTCTTTTTGAATTCTCAGATGTCTATTACTTAATGCTCACAGCTATTGTTCTATAAATCAACCTTTATCATGCTTCACATCTCATCTAGATCCAAGCAATCTAAATGAGAGGCAATCTATTTCAGCTCGGTTCAGTTATTCTGAATCTCAATTTTCTGGAGGGAAGAAGTGGAATCAAAGATTGACTCGATAGCAAAGTCTAAAGCACATGGTGTACCACTCTTTTGTTCGCAAGAGATTGTGCAGTGTGTGTGATGTGCATTTTTTCTGGTATTTTCAATCTTTTTATTTCTTCTACACCAATTTGTGTAGAAAAAAGGTGTAAATCTGTATAAAACAAAACAAAACAATTTTCTCACATGGAACTGTTGGAAGGCTTATAGTATAGTACACACACACGCACACACACACGCACACACACACACACACACACACGCACCTGTATTAGTTTTTGCCGAAGAACAAAACAAAATATACTTATAAATGAATTACTCTGCCACTGACCTGTTTGAACTCTAAGCTACTGTAAGAAGAGTCATTTTTAAAACTTATTTTAAACAAATGTTTAATTTGGGGTCAGTCACAAAGGTTTTTCTATTGCCGTCAGGTTTGAATAAAAATAATTATTGCAGTAAAAGGTAAATCTCAAATAAGTAGATTATTTGCAGACTAATCAGTATAAAGATTCTGTGTGTTTATAATGTTTTAGAAATAGTCTGAATTCAAGTTGTAAATAATAGAACAACATTATTAATAAAATATTCTTAACTACCATTTCCAGGATTTCTTAGCCAGTAATAAAGCTTGAAAAAAAAGTTTCGCAAAACTACATTACAACGACCAATTGCTTTATTCTAAGTGCAATATTATAAATAAAAGTTTAAATTATTTTATATCAAAGTCACACAGAAGTCACATAGTCACTCTTATCTGTGAAGAACACAGGGCATTGTCAATGACAAATCTGTCAGTCTTGGTTTACCCTGGCAAATGTCAAACAGACTGCATGGGGTTAGGATGTGAGCACCAGACCCCTGCCAGAGGTCATATTTTAGAGATCCAGCAGTGCTTCGGCATAATAGTCCTGCAGCTGGGTTCTCCCCCTTTCTGGTCTCCTGGTATCTCCACCATGCTCTAGACACTGGAGTTGGAGAAACGGCAAACTATGGCACACTGATGTGCTGTCATGGATGAGCTGTATGAACACCACACCACCTCATGCTACCTCTAGAGATGGCTAAACCATCACAACCGCGTCTCCAAAAGGCTAATTTCCTGAAGCTTCATTCCATGCTGCTCACCTGTGATGACCAAATACATTCAAATTTAACGGCATACTAACTAGATTTTAATTTATTGATTTTTTGCGGGACCGCATTAACATCAAAACTGTATCCCATCAAAACTGTATCCATTTGTCATGTTCATTCTAGTTAATAATGGAGCAAACTGCGACAGTTCTTATAGAGTGAGAAGGATAAAGGAGGACAGTTGCATAGTATTGTAAAAATCACATGTGATTTATTAATTTAAGACTGTGTGTCATTACTATCACAAATGCCATTTTTTGTCACTTAAGATCTAATGATTTTCAATGGTGTAAAGTAACTAATTACAAATACTCAAATTTCTGTAATTAAGTAGTTTTTTCTTAAAAATTGTCATTTAGTCAGTAGATTTAAAAGTTTTGTAGTTCTGTATCTGTACTTTTACTTCTTTACTTCAACCAGCTTTGACTACTTTATTTTAATTTAAAGTATTTTTTTTCAACAATGATTGGCCCCTATCCTGTCCAATCAAATTGCATATAAAGAAACGATCCCCCAAATTTAGACGTTTGTTACCATGTGATCGTATTGGATAGACTACATTCATCACCAATCCAATACGATCACATCAATAGAATCAGTAGAAATATAAATTTATTTGCTAGAACAGCTCGTTTTCTTTTATCATTTCAGTAGCCAGGAAAATAGTGGAACATTTAATTATGTAGCAGTTATTCTCTCTCGGGCTCTATTTTATCTGCTCTCTTTTTTGCACCCTCTATATCGCTCTTTCTCTCTCTCTCTCTCTCTCTTGTTCTCTCCATTTCACTCCCACTCCTCTCTTTTTTCTACCTCTCTCTTTCAATACATCTTTCTCTCTTCCTTTCTCTTTGCTCTCTATTTTTTCTTTCTCTTCCTCTCCCTCTCATTCTCCTGTATTTTTTTATCTTTGTTCTCTCATTCTTTCTGTCTCCAGTTCATGATTTCGCTCAGTTCAATCTGTCTCTCTTCTTTGTTTCCTTTTGTTTTTCTCTCCTCTTTTTCCTCTAGCTTGCTCTCTCTCTCTATTCATGCTATCTATATCTCTGTATCTGTTACTGTCTGTCAAACAGTATCTGTTTACTCTCTTGTTCTCCTTTTTTCCCTCTTTTTTTCTCCCCGGGGCTCTCTTTTTCTTCTCTCTCCCTTTCTATTGTTTTTTTCTTTTCTTTCTCTCTCACTAACTTTGCGTCTCCTGCTCTGATGTGAGGTACATTTTTAATTTGTAGGATATATTCTGAAATTATTTATCAGTGTTGTTCTCCAAAAACATACTTTTTAATGTTTTTAAAAAAATTCTGTTTTAAACCACTCGAGTATAAGAGCTACTATTTACTTGAGTCATATTTACAACAGATAATTTTACTCTACTTTCTTTCTTTCTTTCTTTCTTTCTTTCTTTCTTTCTTTCTTTCTTTTTGGGGCAACTAATGGCACTTGAGTGTGATATTTCAGTACTCTTTACAGCACTGATAATTTTTCAGGATATGTGACTATTGAACCACCTTTAAATGAAGTTCAAAACAAACCAATTGTGTGTTTCCCATAAAGCAAGGCTTCATTTGTGATGTTTATGAGAATCAAATCTAGGTTTCATTTACAACATCAATTTTTCTCAATACAAGTAATGTAACATCACTAGTAAGGGCACTATTAAAATGGAAACAAACCAAACACCAGCCATGAAGGATGAGAACTACGTTCCCAAAAGCATTTCTGTGACTTGCAAGTTGACGCATCTTCACTTGTCTATTCCATTTAGACCCAGTACTTGGTGAAATTGATTTAGAATCTGTTTTACTTCCTAAATTGACAGGTTGGTGTCACAGAAAATTGATCGACTTTCATTGATTTGGACCCCCTTAAGTTTTTAAAGAGTGGTGAAGTATAGAATGATGAAACTCAAGGAACTATAAACATTTATATATTTTTGCTAACATAAATTTATAAAAATAAATTATAAACATAAGCATTCCTTCTTGACATGCTTCCTGGTTTCCTGGCTTCATGCTTCCCCTATAAAGGTGTCCACTTGACCACTGGTGGCGGCTCATAATTATCTTGGAGAAACACTAGATTGGGCTCTTTAAAAGTGACAGTAGCACATGTCCAGGCACGGTGTGCTGTCAACAAGCACTTCACGTTCAGCTGTAGACAAGAACACCCACTGAAGGGGGAAAACACAGCCATGGCTGCTTTCTAAAAATAAAAAACACTAGAGGCAGACTGTACAGTGGCAAACAATTCTAAGGGTTACCTTGCAAATACTGGGTGTGTCCTTTAGAGTTTAGTGATCTTGAATAATGTTTAATGTCTTCATCTTGCAGGTAAGTGTGAGCTGGTTTGTCAAACATCTGCTAATTCCTCCTTGTGTAAGCATCGCTAATGAGCCGAAGAGTCTGACAGAACTGAGAACAGATGCCTGCGAGTGTGAAAAAGCGAGACAAGGCGAGACTGTGAAGAGAGGGAGAGAATGAAAGGGTGAGTGACGGAAGAAAATGTGTAGCGCTTCCTTCCATCCCAGACTCCAATGAAGGCAGATGTTTGCATGATCAAGAGGTTGAGTCAGGAATCGGATAGAGTTGCTGCTTAGCTGATGAAGCTCATGTTACAAAGATATGCTTGTTACAACTCCAGCGTCTATTATGTTTATTGGTCTGCAGCACAAGAAATAGTTGTATGCTTTTATTATGTACAGGTATGCAAGAGAAGTTCCAAATGAAGTTCTGCATGTGGGCATGCCATTTCTGGTACTGTGTATCAACTGACCAGTAACATAGCCCTGACATATTTGTCCTTTAATATATCAAGCTGTGAGAACATAAAGTTACTATGTAATAAATCAAAATAATTGACTACAATAGAGAAGCTTTGGTGGTAATT
The DNA here is from genome assembly GCA_007224835.1 of Danionella cerebrum. Lineage (NCBI taxonomy): Eukaryota > Metazoa > Chordata > Actinopteri > Cypriniformes > Danionidae > Danionella > Danionella cerebrum. Next base: position 108,045 of record SRMA01025601.1, read on the forward strand.
AAACGTTTTAAAATCCAAACTGAATCAGGCTTCTATAAGTTTCTTCCAAAATAAAAGAACTATTATTGAAGTTTATTGAAGTATAAAAATCTCTGAGCATTCATAACGGTCTCTGACTTTAAACTAGTCTTTTTTTTCTCTCAGTCTCTGTATTCCCTTTTGTAATTCCTCCTTTCAAACCAAGTCCTATTGCTATTGAAAAATTCAAAAAAGTTTCTTATCTGAACCAATCATGCAGTTGCAGCAAGTTAGGTTGTAGAGGAGTCCATTTCCTCTGGAGGATTCCTTCTTTGACCTTTTGATCTAGTGCAAGGCAGCATCAAACTGCTGATCTAGTGAATGAAGCCATATTGATATGAGTTTACCATTAGGTAAAAGTCAATAGCTCAACACAAGAAGTCTGAACTGTTTAGTTTTAAGCTTGAAGTGCTAATATTAGTTTTTCAATCATCCACATTATTTTAACATTTTGGCCATATACACAAACAAAGAAGTAAAATGCAACCCATCTCACTCAACACCTATGCATCTCTACGATAGGGTCAAATGCTTAACAGTGATTGGCTGATCCCAGAGAAATCCCTTAGCGATTCCATGTATCTACATTCCATCTAGATTTTGTAATCATCTTTCATGTATTTTTGTCTTGAGAAAAAGCATGATAACCCTTAAATAAAATGCATAAGAACAAATGGCCAGGGATTAACTTTTATGGGGATAGTAGCAAGAAACAAGATAAAGTTTATGTGTAGGTTTGTAAAATTAAACGGCTGCAGATTGGGAATCAAAAATGGTTTGTTGTTGAAACCTGGCTCAATTTTTGGCAAATACTCAAAATAAATTATTTATGACACGCTTAAAACTACCTTTGCAGAATTTGAAGGTAACTTAAACAAACCCTCTGAGAACTATGCTGTGTTCCATAATAAATGATAGTGGGATTATTTTCTGCTTGATTCCCAATGTTGAGGACATGTGGATAACAAAATAAGCTTCTGCTACAACTACACAGACATTCTCTTCATTCATCTTCCATAAAGCTTCTGCCAGTCATACTTGTGCAAATTGGGCTAGCACTGACGCAAATAATAATAATTATAATAATAATGCCTTCCATTTATAAAGCTTTTTTTAGATGCTCAAAGATGCTCTACAATGTTTAGAGCATAACTTATTCACACTCATTCGCCATTTCTCTCCTACGGCCTCCTGCTCACTACCAAATGCACCCTACAGGTCACACACATCCATACAGGACAATGTGGGTGAAGTGGCTTTCCCAAGGCCACAATGATCGTGTAGAAATCCAAAATTTTTATTTCCACAACTGTTTCATTGGAGCTACTGGATTTCAAATATGGCACTTTAGACATCTGTCTCATAGTCAAACACATGGTCACATCCATCACGTCACAAAGACACACTGCTCTGCATTTAAGTAAGCACTTACACTATCACTTGGCCAAAGCAGCATAGAAATGAAACTGAACATATGTGAAGGTCTTGAGAAGGATGTGATTTCTCCTCCCAAGAAACTCCCATGGCTTTCCGTCCTCTCACAAACCCCCTGCATAGAGACAAATTAGAGAGAGTATTTTATGTATCATATCTGCAGAGGCACACAGTGTGCAGTGCTGTCAGAAATGAATGTGTTTTGTGCTGCGAGTGGTAAGGATACGTCTGAAGATAGAGCACTGCTCATGAGCCTCAAGGGCATATCTGTGAAAGAGCAAACACATCAGTCTGCCATCTTGCTGCATGATGATGAATGCAAACAGTGACAGAGAAACAACTCCAGCAGATTTATCAGGCAGTCGCCCATTAAGGTTTCTTTTGGTAGCCTGGCAGAGCTAGCACCCAACAAAACGTCTAGTTGTTTCAGTGATCTATCAGTTAGGGAGTATGTTAAGATCTGGCTTTAGACACATATGAAAAATAACCCCACACCATAATCCCCCCCTCAGACGACTAAACATTTAGAACAATGCAGTGAGCCGGACTTCCAATACTAAAAAATGAAGTCACAAGACCCATCTTAGGCACTCTGTATTTGTAACTTGGTAATTTTGAAATGGAACTAGCTACTAGTCGATCTCCTATTCATTGGGTCACAACTGTCAGCTAGACAATCTATGGTTTGCCACGTTCCATCTACTAAAAACACACAAAGATATGCCTGTTTAAAAAATCTCTATGCATTTGCAAGTGGCCAGTACCACAGAAATACCAATGAATAGTTTCAGATCTTTCAGCCAGATGTTCAGACTTGCACATATTCATTTAATGTGCATGTCTAACAAGTGTGTAACAAAAAAACAACTACAACAGGATACATGTCGAATAGTGGACATAATAAAATGATGTTTACAACAGTACGTTTCAGGTGTACAGCAAATTAAAGACCTCATGTTCACAAAAGTAGTCTTTCATTCGAGTTCTTTATTGCAGCAATGCAAGAGAAAGATGAAATGCTTTGTGAAATAGTTTGTCACCGTTTCACACAAAGCTTTTTGGATGATTCATGATCTTACTTTCGCTGCCTCTGAACTCATTTGCATCTGCCTGCAGAAGCGATAGAAAAGAAATAAATGATGTGTATATGTGTTTGAGCATGTGAGGAAGGGAAAAAAGAAAAGCTGGTGGGGGGTAAAACATTATAGATAAAGAAATCACTGTCTTCTTTAATAAGGAATTCAAAGGAATCTGCTTCAATAAGCCCATTATGCAATCTTCCCCCTAAATTTTTTAATCCGCCGTTTCAGGCCTATGGCAACAGCGTGTTCATTAAAAAGACCCGCCTCTAGAAAAAGAAATACAAAAATAGTCTGCATTGTCTCATATATTCTCCTGTCTTCAGAGGCGGCCACAGTTATGAATAAAGAGACATCTTTGCTCATTAAATGATCTCACAGGCAGCTTAACCGAGGTCATCGCTGCATTTTCAACTCGGTCCAATTAAAACTAATCACAGCGTCAGTGTAGCTGAGCAGAGATTGCACTGTCAAAGCAACTGCTCATCTTGGAAATTAATTTCCAAAAAAAGACAGGCAGTAAAAATCAATGTTTCTGAGTTGATACGATTTTGTCATATTTAGTTTTTAAAGCTTATGGTAAATAGTCCAAACAACTCAGAACTAAAGTACCCATTAAATAATTCTAGAACAGAAGGTTCTGTCTTGTAGAACGGCCTGACGTGTGTGAGACAGACTGGCTTCTGTCTGCTCCAGTGGCTCAAAGCTTTCACAAAATATCAGAAGGTATGCAGATGAATTATTTATAAGGTACCCCAGTATATTAAATTAAAAAGAGGTGACTCATAAACAGAGGACAATAGGATAGTCGATCAAGCCTTATGCAAAGCAACACTTGAGATGGTTTAGTTGTTTTCTGCAGGAAGGATGATATGCGGATGTCAGATTGGTTTGGTAGTTTTGTCTAAGTGGAATATACAAACGGTAGGTCAGGCCCATAACTTTTAGTTTACATACCTGTCATAAACATTCTTAACCTTGTTAAACTTGTTTAATATTCATAAACAAGCTATATGCAGAGTATGCAGTCTCTGTAGGGCACCAGCTGCCAGAGGGGGACACCTTTATCCTGTTTGGTCACAAGAAAAAAATGGTAATAATAAATAAATGTTAATAGTTATGTTGTAATAATACATTACTATTGTTATTTGCATATATATGCATGTAGATTATAATTTAAAATGTGTAAAATGATAGAAATATATATAAAATAGAAGCTTTTTCGCTTAGAAGCTTATAGAAGCTTTTTCGCAGCTTCTAATTGACAATTACCGGTCCACCTTAAAAAGGAATGCAGCGCAAGCGTTTCAGTTTCTTATTCAAGCAAAGTGTGCTGTGTTGTAATCACGATATTGAAGGAGATCTACATAGATTCTTGTTTATGCCACGTTTAATGTTTAATATTAATGTTTCATAATGTTCTGTTTCATAATATTTGTTAATAATTATGTTACATGTGTTTGTTGAGTCTTTTAACCCCAGGACATTTACTTGTTTAGATGATCTGTTTGTTGCGCTTTAAGGTTTCATCTCTTTTTTGGTCCTCTATGGATGTGTTCAAAAACACATTACATCATTATAGTAAATATTATTTATGGTCGCAATGCAAATAATTTGAATATTTTTGAGTTATACCATCCTGAAATTGGCTTTTTTTTTGGGAAAAAAAAATTGTGTTGGGCACATTTTGGCAGGCATCGTAATACCACAATATAAAAATGCCACAGAAGCATCATGCCATTACTGGGAAATGTGGTTTATAGGAGCTGTTAAAAAAGCATGAGAAGCAAGCAGTAAAGTTGATGAGAAAGAAGAACTTTACAAAACGATGTTTGAAAAGAGCTCTTTCACCCAGACAAGACATACATATCACTCTTTAATGTTTTGTTTTATTTTCAGTTAAAAGGTTTTTTCTTTTGTATTTTTCATTTTGGTGGCATGATCATATTGTGGACATAATATTGTTGTTTAATGATGATAACTTTAATTCGTCAGACACCAATAGAAATGATGTTTGGCAAAGAAAATAGATTTTGTATGATTTGCACAGTTAGGACATTTTGTAAAATTCTTAGAAAGCATCCGATGCTCAAGGCAGTTATCTGTATGCTAAAATAGATCAGTGGAGAATTCTACTGAAATCATACTGTACTCATCTATTTATGAAGACTACAAACAATTTACTCAATCCTTACATCCAGCCCTGAACCTAGCTTCTCTAAGCTGCTATTTTGTCTGTCTCATTCAAGCATAACATCCATATCACCTTTTATTTTCAAGACTATGGAGAAAACAGGCATGTTTATCACCATATTCAGACATGTTCATTCCCAACTATAGAAATCCAATTATTCGCACAAGCCGAGGCTATTCAAGTCATAATGGTCAAACTGATATCCATAAATTGGTTGGCCGGTCTCACTTCGTCAGGCTGAGATTTCCATTACTGCAGCAGTCACGTTTCAAGGTGGCGTTGTATTATTGCATCGGAATTTGACTCGTTTTCCCCTCTCATGAACCATTACTGTTCCATGATAAGAAGCATAATTCTCTCATTTACTCGTATAATAAGAGTGGGTGACATTTAGTGGAAAAAACAATTATGGGAAATTAATATTTTATAAAATGTATAACTCAGATGTGACCTTTAAAATGTGTAACTTCTGTCTGAAAATTGACAAAACATTTAGTAAATTCCATCATATTCTTGTTACATCTGAATGCTTTGTCCCTTTATTTTTATTACATAAACTAGACAGTCCTCTCTATTCCTAATGAATGCATCAGTTAGTTGTATTTTTTTAACATATGAAAAGGTAAATTCATTTCTATTTTAAAATATTAAATTAAATGAGTTAACGGTTTAATTATTAGATTGACCGCATACTCTAAATTCCCCTCATCAGAGATCAAGATACTTTTCCATTGTCTGGTGTCAGTGTCCAGTCACAAAAGCAATAGGGATCCAAAAACAATCGAGTGTACAAGCTATAGTGATGACTGCACACTGGAGAGGATTGTGAAACAAAATCCATTCATAAATGTGGGGGATATTCACATAGAAGGGAGTGCCTGAGGAGGACCACCATGCACAGACATATGACAACAACATAGGTTTCATCCGTCACATTGTTTGTGTCGAGCCATCATCTCACTTGGGCCAAAGACAGAAGGTTCTGGACTGCTGCTGAGTGATCCAAGTTATCTGATAACAATTTCCTTTGGAAATGAAGGTCCCAGAGGAAGAGAGGAGAGCCACAAAATCTACATCGCTTAAGGTCCAGTAAACTCAGCCATCTACCAGGAAGTTGAGAATACTTTATACTTCCTGCTGCTGACTAACTTTATGAAGATGCTTATGCAGGACTTGACGCCTTGTACCTGGTTTAAGGACCATGGTATCCATGCTCTTGATTGGCAACCAAACTTTCCAGGAAATAACACAATGGAATATTATGTAATGTAAGCGTTTAAATGAGAATGATTTCTGAAGGGCCATTCAGATCTGCTTTAGACCTAGTAGCTGAATCATTGTGACACAGAATGAAACAAACAACTTTGACCTCCATTGTTTTCACATGTTTGTGATGGAATCCGAGGAGGCAAATTATCTCTTCCAACTTAGAAGAGACTATAAAAACATTACCTGAAACCTGAGAAAACTGTTCTCTGTCTTTTTCCCCGTAATCGTGAAGAGCATGTGGATTATTACCAATGACAAAACCTGCCTGACCTTAACCAAATAGAAACTCTGAGGAAGTTGCAGACTCAACAATGCAGAAGAGCTGAAGGCCTCTCAGAGCAACATGGGCTCTCCTAACATCTGAGCAGTGCCACATACTGATCGACTCCATGCCATGCCACATTGCTGTAGTAATTCAGTCAATTGTAGCCCCAACTAAATATTGAGTGCCTTACATATTACTTACAAGTAAAATTCTATACAGTAAGTGTTCAACACGGGCCAATCAGAAGGACAGCTCTGGGTCATATGCATCACACCGTCATACATAGACTACTCCCTTGATTTATTTCTTGGACGGAAACAAATCTTTTACATAAAGTTGAGTAATTCCCATTATTTCAAGCAGGAGCGCAGTGCGGCTCACTGTCGGGGGGAATAAAACTCTTAATGAGTGACACAAATTGAATGTTGTTTCTCTCTGTGAAGGAAATTGAAGCAAAGCTAATGAGCAGTCCATTCCCTGCAGCGACACCTGATATCAATGCCTGGTGACAGGTCGCACAGGGTGAGTGGAGGGAGACACCTATCCCCTGTTCCATCCCACACCATCTGACATGATCCATGCCGCCACGGGCCATCTGCATCCAGCCAGAGCCTAAGTGGCACTCCTCCCTGCATCTCACATTGGAATGGAAGCCTTTAATCGACACCATCAGCATCACACACATACCTCACGCAAACCCTCAGCCCCTTGTGACCAAAGAAGATGAAGGAAATGGGTCGCTGCACATTCAGACTGATTCTGCGTGCAAGGGATGTGGCTCTCGCTGCAGTTTTACATCCCCACAGACCATCAAACACATGTCCATTAAGCTACTGGGGCCATAGAGTAAACAAACTTATGTAACTCTGTTTGTGCGGGTGATTGAACATGTTCAGATCTGTGATTTACAAAGGAATGGAAAAGCATGCATCTGAAATTCATTTCTCATCAAATATTTAGGTAAATGAGACATATTCTTATCATTGCTTGCTTCGGCAGGGGTTTGTAATGAGGTCCATTAAGTGGATCCAATGACTGGGTTCTTCCATGGATGAAGGCTTCAGATGTGTCCTGTCTTTCAGAGCTTAGGGGAACTTTAGTTATGGAATAAATCTATTCTTTGATGGCATTGATGACTTGTTCCAAATGGTGGGTTGTGGCCTCATTTGACATTTTCACCTTGTTCTCCCTTCTACCATTCAGATGTTGGTTGAATATTTCAATGTTTCATGCTCTAGTGTGTGCTCTAGATCACTGTGGTTGCAGCTTGCCTGAGATCATTAGACCTAACTAATGTGGTAATTATTGAAACTCCATGAGGTGATTTCAAATCTCTGGTTTTCCCTCTTATAAGTACAATCATTTTTTTTTGTGAGCCTAGGGGTTTTGACCTAAAATCAAAACCATATGGATTAGATTCATTTATAATAATTATAATTTTTGCTCTCAAAGTTCATTAAACATCAACAATTTAACAACTTAAATTAAAGCAAACTTTGCTTAAAACATTCACGGAGCGGGGTCACGTGACCCCTTTACACAGTAGTGTTTTTAAAGGGAAGGTAATCAAAATAGTTGACCTGGAAAACATTGAACGATTATAGCTTTTGAATGGCTATTACGATTACTTTTGTATTGATCGTCCAGCTCTATTCTTTAGTAAACCTACCTTTGGGTTTATGGGTGGGTGATTTCTTTGTGAGAAAATGTTCTAAATTCAGGAGGTGATTTCCCTCTTTGTGGAGATGGATGGAATATTTAGATGGATAGTAGATGAATTAACTGGAAAACCTTTTTTAAAGTGCAGTATTAATTGTCAATCAAACCTGAGGTGGAACTGCACACTGAAAGCCAGCAAAAGGTCCTGGTCCCTGTATCAAAGATGCATAATAAAGTTGAAATTCTCAAGTAGGTGTTGATTTCATAACATTTCTTCACAGTTATCTAGGAAATGATTTACTGAGTCCATATTGAAGTCTACGTTGGACTTAACTATGCTCACTGTGATGATAGCACACTCATTTAAAAGATCAACTTAATACACTCCCTCCTTCTTCCACTTCCTTTTCATCCATTCAGACTCTCCAAGTTTCAAACCACATTCATCTGATACACTGAGCCATTTGAATGAGAAATGAAATTATATTTTTCAATATGCTTCCCAAAGATAAGTTATGGCCGTGCCATTTATTAACTGAATAGAGTACACTTCTGAAACTTCTGATTTAAGACTCATAGCTGATAATTGGATCAGCATATTTCCAGTTCTCAAAATATCATTTTCGATGTCCAGGGAAAAGAGAAAGCCCAGCCTTAGGCGTGTTTCACACTACATACGTGTCCCTAACTTTTGCAAGGTGACTGTATTTCGTCTGCAGATCAAAGCAGCTTTCACACAACAGACGTTTGCAGCATGTACATTAAGAGAGTGTACATTATATATTTACAGCGGGGAAAATAGTATTGAACACGTCAACAATTCCTCTCAAAAAACATATTTCTAATCGAGCTATTGACATGAAATTTTCACCAGATGTCGGCATCAACCCTAGTAATGCACACATAGAAAGAAATCCAAACATTTATGTCCATAGATGAAGTTATGTGTAATTAAGTAATTAATTTTCTTTTCTGTGCTATGCTTAGTTCTAACCCTGTTTCACTACAAAGACAAGCATAGAATAAACCAAAGAAAACTTAACTAGTGGAATCAGGTCCATGTCAGGAAGATTGTGTCTAAACTATTCAGAGCTGTCACACTTTTTTTGCTCACCTATGGGAACTTGCGTGTGTGTGTGTGTATTTATATTACAGTTGAGGTTGCAAAATATTGAACATCGCATACAGACCCTGATCTAAACAGAAAATATGTTTTGTGAGAAAAATGTATGATGCTAAGAATAGAAAAGCAATATTCTATTTTGATAAATCTGGCATTAGTCTGTTTTCTTTCATTTGTTATGTCTGATTCTGAGTGGTGTTGCCTCAATTAGTTGGTCATCTGCTTTTAGTTAGGCGTGTCTCACACAAAACTCATTTTATACTTGTGATTTCTCTGCACTTCCCTCTAGAGATGTATTTTACCATTAACCCATACTAGGACCTTAATACTTTTCTTGGAACACTTTATCTCCTTTGGTTTTTGTTGTTAGTGAACACCCATTTACAATGACACGTCAATATGGGGGTGGGTTCATTGACTGTATCTAACCAGTATGATGTTCCCAACTGATGTGGATTTGGGTCTCATCTAACATTTTCACCCAGTTCTCCTCTGCATTATTCAGATGTCCATTGGCAAACTTAGGATGTTCTGAATATGTGCTTTCTGAAACAGTGTCTAGTCAGATCTAGTGTGTGCATTGTTTTTCCTTCTGACAAGACCTTCTGGTCTGGTAATTATTAAAACACCATGAGGTGAAGGTCTCAGACATCTGTTGTCTATTTAATAGATGTTTCTCTGTTGTCTATATGAGAGTCTTTCTTGCAAGTGTGCTGCAGTGTTGTGTATTGTCAACTGATTGCCCAGGCTTTCCATGTCTTGGTACAACATCGCTGTGCTGGATTATCACACCCCAAGGGTATTATGTGATGTCCATTGTTTTTTTGTTTTTTTTTTCTCTTCTCTTTTGATGACTATTATAAAAAGCCCTGTGTATATAATTCTGCCTCAGGGTCCTGATGAGCAAACATACGAGATTAACACTCAAACACTGCTTTATGAGGAAGACTGATGACCTGTACTTGTATCAAGTTTGAACCTTTTGTTGCATTTGGGTCCACTTACTTCCAAGTTTAATCTGAACAACTGCGGTCTGAACTAGGACTATACCACAAACAATGATTGATTGCTCAGAAAAAAAGGGGTCAACTTCTATTGTTCCACAAAACAAACACAAAAATAATGATGTGAACATTGAGGAGTTGGACAGAGGGAGGACAACTGGCAACAATTAGCTTGGTTTAACATTAGCTTCACTAATTTATGCACACAATTTTTTTCAAAAGAGAATTCGGAAGTTATATTATTTTTGATTAAAAGAAAATGCAGTAAATTCTATCATACATTTGTAAGAGAACACAAATTAGCACTCCGTTCACGTTCGGTCTAGCCAACAACATAAAATATTTATTATTTACCTCAGCAGACTAACTAATGATAATGATAATGCTGTGTTTTGGGACTGTTTTCCAGAACATTACTGTAACAAAATACTGTACTCTTTGGCCATTCATAGATAATGTAGAAAAACCATATACAACTGTATGTAGTGTCCGTTACAATGGGTTTAAAGGGATAGGGCTCACTACTAGGTAATCATTATTGGGCAAAGGGGACACAGAGGAAACATCGAAAAGAAGATAAGATGCCTGAGCCATTGAAAGTTGATCAACTTTTGATATAGATAATAAAAAACCCTGTTTGTACCAGGCTTCAAACCAATTTTTATCTGCTGTTTATTTGGTTTCAGTGGGAATCTGCTCACTTCTGACACCAGCTTCAAGTGGCGAGTCAATGAACTGAGGGAAAGTAGGAGTTTGCCCCAGGATTTGTACAATGAACACATTTTTTTTAAACAAAAACATGCATTAGGGCTAAATCAGATCTTCATCCACCCTGTTTGTTTAAATCATGTCAAGAAATATTTGTTGTCAGATTAAAGCTGCTCGTGGTGTCGCCTTGTTTTTGCAGTCTTTAGCTTTGACTTACTGCATATTTAAGCATAGCTCATACAGGCTGAGCACAGTAATGTCTGTTTAGGCATTCTATTGCTGTCGCTACCAGCAGTCAAGGAGAACACCCACACTCTTGACACGGAAGCCACCATGATGAGAAAGCAACTTCTGTCCCAAGTCACACACATTACCATCTCCCTCTTTATCATCAGCTTATTAAGCTTCATCTCATGAGCATTTCAGCAGTCTGCTACTTGTTTATGAGTGCTTTAATGATCACAAACACATCAGCGGCCGTTTGTAACATGACACAACAAGCTCTTTAAAGTCAAGGCCGTTTAAAGCAAATTATAATTTGCCCAAATATGAAATATTTGATATTTTATGTAATCAAATATTTTTTAACAACGAGCGTATTATGTGTTTAGTCATTTGGGATAAATAAAAATGATTCTCTCCCATGTTTAGCATTATCTTCATGTAGAATATGTTTTCTCAGTTTAGTTCCCTATTGAATCACTTTTATTTCGTTTAACACATTTCTGTATTTGAAATGTGTAAACTTGACTAATTTTGTTAGTTCTGAAAATGGGAGTTATCCCATTTTCAACAGTAGGAGAGGGTTGGGGGAGGTTGGGCGTATATAGCATTTCTATATATAAATATAAAAGGGGGAAACAAATATTACAGTCAACTTGAACGTTTAAAGATGTGAGGAGTGAAAAACATTGCTTCTATATTTTAGCGGGAAACTGTGTAGCTGTGAATAAATGAACAGCTAAACAATGCGTGACCATTAATGTTAACGTTTTGTCAGGCATCACAAATAAAACAGTGCACGGGGAACAGCTTTAGTGAATTAGTTAAATGCACTATGGAACAAGTGATTAAACAAGCTATTCAATTTTTAATCTAGCAGATTTGTCAAAATATGCTTTATTTAAAGTGAGCTCCACTGTTTCTTAACAAATTTTTGCATTTGTTTATTGTCTGCCTACATTATTTTAGGGATACATGTATATATGTTTAACAATACTCAGCACAATTATTTTTATATTTTTTCCCCTCTTATTTATCCGTCGTCTCTGGGTTTTGCCCCGTGTTCCTGAAGAAAACGTCTCAGTGGTAGACTTAAGGTTGCTATCACACCTGACTTGTTTAGTTTGATTCATTCGCACTAGAGTTCGTTTAGGCAGGTGAAAAAGCAACAACCAAATTAAAAAACGGTCTGATATTTGGTCTCAGTACAAATCCAAACGAACTTTAGAGCTGTTTGTTTGTGGTGAGAACATGGTTAAACTCTGATCTAGGACTGGGCAATTGAATGAAAAGTATTTGCAATCAACATTCAAATCCTATAACTGATCAAATTTTACCAGTTAAATTTTTTAACTACTTTCCCTTTTACGAGCACTACTGTATGGTCACGTGACCCCTCTATATTTCCTTCTGTTATTTTAAAATCAAGTAATGAACCCTTCATTCAGAAATCTCTCACTTTTATTATATAAGGATATTTACTGTACAAAACTTGTCAGTGAACAAAGAGGGGGGGGGGAATAAATAAATAGAATTATCCTTCATTAATCATAAGCGAGTTGATTTCAGTCCAAATCCCCCAGCCCTACACTGATCCGAACTAAACACAAATTAATACAACAAAATATGTTTTTTTGAATGAATACAGCCACCGTACTTGCTTGTGCGTGGCGTTATGAGTTGGTGTATTTACAAAGCAGTGCTTAATCATGTCAGATGGCAGTCATTTTAGGCTTAGTTTTTAACATGCTTCATAAGCGATTAACACAAATGAAATGGTCAAAGATGCCAAGGGTCAAAATCAAGCAGTTATCCCAGGCTTCTGGTGTTCTATTCTCTGTTGTTTATTTCTGTTTGCACGATCGTTCTAAGCGATCGATGTATGTGACAGTGACCCATATGAGTTCCCATGGCTATGTTTTCAACTAGTGCTGACCAAAGCAATCAGTGTGGTGCGAATGCTGACTAAATCTGCAGACTATTGCGACTATGAATCAGTTTTACTCTATAAAGTGTGCTCATTAGCGCCCCCACGCATTCTGATAAACATGAGCCAAATGTTAGGCGATGTATGTCGCCTGTTTATCGCTTCAGATTTTTATTAACCTTTTTAGCCCCTTTTGTACAACTAATAGGTGTTGAAACCTTCACAAAATCAAGACTAAAATGAGTCAGTTACTGGACCTAAAATACAAACACTGGATTTGAAAACAGTCTAAAGCTTTACATCACTAGTACACAAAGCAAAGATGTGTGTTTTGGTGACTGTGAATAGACCACAAAAGATAAGGAGAGGGAGTGATGGATGAGTGTGGTCCTGCTCAAGCAGAAGTAAGTGACTCAAACTGCAATTCATTGACTGGCCACTTAAGGGTGGTGTCAGTAGAAAGAAGATTCGAGTGGATGCCAATTAAAAATTTACAGCTGAAAAAAAACCCCACTTAAAGTAGAAGTTAAATGTTCTATTACATTAACGCTGATTAAAAAAAGGTGAAATATTTGGGTTCTGGAAAATACTGCCCCTCACACAGAGTGGAGAGTGACATTTGCAATAATTTCAATACCCTGGACATGCTGCATAATATATTATTTGATCTCCCCTTTTTTCTTAACCAATTCTGTTTAGTTGTGCTCAAAATCCAGTAATGTCTAGAAGTATATTCATCTTTAAACTTTGCTTCAATTTCATCTGAATGACTTCTAGTTTGACCTGTCTGAGTAAACAGTCACCAGTAGAAGTGACATTGTCAACCATTTCAAAGCTGCTGGCCTGTTTAACTTGTGCATTTCGGTTGGGGCAGAGGGGAGTGAGGATTAAAGGTGGTGATGTAGGTCAGACAGTCCGAGTTGTGATAAACCTCACCCCAGTCCTCATGAGGGACACTAGCCACAGATGAGTGTCTGTAAAGTAGAGTTTGTCTGTAAAGTTGGCATCAGATGGCCATTTCTCATAAGTTGATACAATTCTTTTGGGTATTTTAAAGAGATTGCAACAAAGAAGGAAACGTTTTCCAATGGTATTGTAAAAGAGCATCTACATTCTCCACCTCGTCAGATGGGTCACTAGGTAAACCGGTTTCACTGTTAACGATTTATTTCATCACAGTTCATCGCAAAGATTTCTCAAAACTGTTGCATGGAATGTAACTACTGCAAACAAAAAAACGGAGTTATGCCAACTGTGCACCAGTTTAAATTCAGAGCTTAAAGAGACATAGAGACTTTTAAAAGTGGCGTTTTGGGATTATTTTCGGTACACAAAGAATAACTGGGACATCATTGAAGATGATTGATCACTTTTTTTTCAAAGGTTCAAACACATTTAGCTAGCACCTGCAGGATCACTATCTAGCTGTGCACGCCCAAGTAAATGTAATGCATAACTAAGTACCAAAAGAGCAGGTCTCTATGCTGCAGTGGCAAGAGTTTTAAACATGTTAAACAAATTATTACAAATGATTATTTTGGAATAGATGCTGGTGACCTCAACACTAAGGGAAATGCTTAGCTAAAATGGAGCATAGATTTGCTTTACTATTAGTATGTTGTATTATTTGAGCAGCGATAAATTATATGCTTAATTATCTTGATTATTCATCAGACTATAATTGTACAACCAGAATCTAATCTTTACATCCCTACATGTAACTTTCTACCGTGCCCAAACATCTTTAGATTCTCTCAGTCTGTATTTATGATCACCGTCAAGGTTCTGTCTCCACCAATATACTGTGAATTCACTGACTGGTGCTCTTAAAAAGATCTCTCTGTATAACTAGAGGCAGAAAAATACCCGTTTTCAAAATAACCAGGTACGTTTGGACAGGGCCTAAGAGACTGTTAAAGTTTTACAATCTCAATAAACAGGAAGGGGAACACCTTCAAACCATTTGGATGTCATGTGATTCAGCAAAAGTCTTGTTTGAATTATGGATGTTAAATAAACCATTGTTTTAATCTAATTCTCAGTATCGAGAAGGCTCTTCCAATAAAAATGGACATCCACGAACAGTAAAAAAATCCAGTTCATGACCCATTTAATAAAGCCATAAATAATTGTCTTAAAAGACTTAAAAACTGTCTTTGATAGTCAATATTGCAACCAGGAAGTCACCAAGAACAGCAATATGCCAGGCACCACCAACTGTTTACAAATCCCGCCTGGTCCACAAAGCCTGTATACAAGACCTACCTTAAGTTCACCAATTAATACCTGAACCCATTTTTCTCTGATATTTTTTCTCCTACAAAAGATGAGAATAAAGCTGATGAGAGATCTGATTAGCTCTGCAGTTACACACAGTTTGCAGCTAGCTGTGAAAACGGAGAGCAATGTTTATCTTCTTTATGAGATATATCTCTGCATAGCAGACATTCAGTGCAAGGTGAGACCACCGTGGGAGTCATACCAGCCTAACTGCAATTAGATTTACCCTCATTATCACTAACAGCAGGACTAATGAACTGTGGCCATCACCGAGTCAAGTCCATCTCTTCAAACTGAAATCTCCTACAAGAGAAACAATGAAATTGTAGCTGTCAAGGTTAAGAACACTCTGTACAGTATTACTGAACAGGCAGAATGGCTCACTTGAAATAGTTCAACTCCAGTCACCCTAAACCCTGGGTAAATGGAGTCCTTGAATATTCATGTTCATCATATATGTGTTTGTATTAAGCAGAGAAGATAAATGCAGGATTAACATTATGCTGATCATGTAATGTGTAAAAATAATCTTTTTTGTAGCTCTAAATAAACGGCATAAAAACAGCTTTGCAGAACTGCAGCTAAATTCCACAACCCGTTTTTATAAAATAATTGCATGTCATGTTTTGCTATTGAGACATTATCTCACTAGCATGCAAAAGTCATAAGATTTTAACATTTTTAGCGTGGGCTGGCAGTTAAGACTAATCTCCTTTCTGCTGGAGGATGTCAGCTCATTACTGGGCAGTCGTAGTAAAAATGTAATGCTGTCAAATGTCGGAGGCTGCTGACAACAGCTGTGTGGGGCAAACCTGCAGCGTTCTGTGTTATTTGATTTTATTCTGAGAAAGCAGCTTGGTGGAAAAGTCCTGATACAAATGTCCGCTAATGATTAATAATTTGTGTTTAATTAGCCTTCAACGGTTGATCACTTATCTGATACACATTTGCTCTAACCAAGACATTAATCTGCCAAAGAGGATGTGTTCTAGAGCATCAAAAGCAAGAAATATATGTGTGTGAGGTGACACGATGGCAGTCCATCTCACCAGAGTCATGGAAAGGTGAAGCTATTCATGCACGAGTCGCTCTTTCACAAGGATGTTGCGTTTGCTGTTTGATCTGTACTACAAAGAAGCCAAAAGCGGCAGCAGACCTGCCTCTCTAACCTCAGACGTATTGCCTGAAATGAACTGGATTTCACAAGGATGACATTTTTCAAACTCACGACTGTGTAGAGACATCTTTTCTCAGCTCCCATCATGCCACGACAAGATGTTTTGTTTTATAGTTCAAGACGCTTTATTGTTTAGTCATGTTTTGGCATTCAGTTCCCCTTGATTTTATCAGAGAACATTCACGAAGAACCTTTAACCATTGAAGGGTTGTAACCATCACCTGTATAGAACACTGATGTACCATGCTCAACGTCACCCATAGGTTTGCAAATGAGGTTCAAATTTGGGCAAAATCAGCCACATATTTAGGGATGTTTTGCAAAATGTGCGAGGGTGGAAATGAGGCGAACCAGGGTGGGACATGGATGTAGTGAAAATGCCAAACCTGCGTCAAACCTGATGTCAATCATTGCGGTCACTCAATAAACCACACCCAGTAATTTTCCATACTTTTAAAGCTTGATATAACTAAAACTTATAAGTAAAACAAAAAACAATTCAGAAAAAAACCTTGAGCAACTTGGTTTTAAACATGTCTTTAAAACATGAAAATTTGTTTATTTGTATAATGCTATTATGGACACTTGATAATTATCCCTAATTTTCAATATTTCATTTTTCTAAAAGTTTTTCTTTCCCTTATCCCTCATTTTGCCAAAAATGATTAAGCACACGTCTGCTGCTTCAGAAATCAGTCAGAGAATGTTGAAGAGATCATCTGTACATTTATTAATGCTCTTGTTTTCCCAATTGCTAAAATGCAACTCGTATTTAACACCTTTCCACCATATCAGAAGGTTAGCCTCACTCACTCTCAAAAGACAGGCAGGACATGAAGCAGAGCCCAACATAAATATGCAAATATTGGGAAATCAGAGAGCAGAGCTCAGCAAAGATCAGGCTGCCTTCATGAGGAACCTTAAAAATTGTAGTTTTCTTCAAAAAGATTACTGTTTTCATGTACAAATTAAGTTGGGTCATTCACAATATATATTTTACCAATAAATACTTTTAATTAGTTGTTTAATATATTTTAGTTTGGAAAAATGAAACTATAACTTGGTTATAATTTTTTTGTTATTAAATTTACAATAAAACACACAGATGGAATGTACACAGGCCCAATGCTGAACAACACAGGAGCTCAATGTTTATTCCGAACTGGCCCAACCCATTCCTCTGTTTCTAAGAGCGAGGAGAATCAATGATCAAATGAGTGATTTTCTGTGCTCTGCGACATTAAAAGTTATATAATGCATAATTTTGTCTAAAAGACAGCAGCTCTGCTACTTGGGTGCATTAGTTTATACATTATATCTATGATGACCAAAGTAATAATTCAAAACAAAAAGTAACGTGAGCTTGTCATTTTTCTTTTTCTGCACAAATTTGATTCTTTTACAATTTAAAATCAAATGATTGATGGATGCATCTAACTTTCTATAGCCTGGAATTATTAAAACCCAAATTGCATTCCCTATAACCAAAGTTTTGTTTTTAAACAGTGAAATGGGCTCATTCTCAAATCATTCCCAAGATGATAAGTAGGGTTTTACCATTTTAAAAAATGTTTTCAGCCATTCCCCAGATCTGGCAATGGCTTTTTACCATAGCTTAACCTAGATCGCATAATCTAAGTAGACTAGTACCAATTCAGCGTTAATGATCAAAGAGTTTCCATAGTAATGCCCTAGTTCTTATTTATTTTTCTTAGAAAATTACATTGTGTTGTACGACTAGGATAAAAAAAAAAAACATACATCAGAGTTATCAGACCTAAGATTCCTTTTAACACCATAATGATCCATCCATAAACAACATACAAACATGGATACAGTTCAAGAGATCCACTCCTCCCTCAGGAACCAATCAACATGCTCTCAGAGCCCTTGCTCCATCTCATCAAAGTGAATTACAGCAATTTACTCAAAGATGAATTCAGTATCCTTCATTTATTCAAATATGTTTAATAAATGGTTTCCTGTAGGCTTCTTAACCAGTGGTCTACAGAGACTTATCAATATTACAAACTCCAAGAAATCTAAACTCCCCAAAGGTTTGCTGTTTTTCCCGAGAAAATTCAATTCAGTCCATTGGTTTCTAAAGGGATGAGCTCATTTGAAGATGTCACTGATTAGTTTAGACCTCGCTAAACAAAAATAAGTCACGTGCTGGGTTACATGATCTTCTGCCTTTTTCATACAAGTACTACATATATGTCAGTGCTGTATACCGAGTATGATTTTAGTCACCGTTTCTGAAGAAAGGCCAGAAGGTCCTTGTGCTCTGTTAATTTTGGTGACTCAAGCTTAATTGGGTTGCTCAGCCGTAGCTGGCCTGCATGTCAGATTATTGCACGCTTGTCAGAGAACATCCAAGTGACGATATGCTGCAGTCTTGTGGCCGTCCATGCTGAGGGCATCCTTACAAAAGTGGGTGCAAGTCAGCTCATTTGCCGTTTCAGCTCTGATTAATAGATGTTGCATGATGAGCTTTGACATCTCTTTTCTGATGAAGCAGATTCATTTTGATTGGAGGGCTGTAATGAATAGGCTTGCTGGCTTTCTGGGCCACCATCTGTTCTCATTGAATCAATATAGAAGGCCTAGAGAGTGTCTGCTGGAAAGAATTACCATTGCTGAAGAGACTTCTAGGGACTGGGAGAAGGAGAGAGTGCTTGCACCCGAGTCCGTAGCTCTGTCATCTCTCTAATAGCCTTGTCCTTGTGCAGATAGATGACTGCAGCTGAGCAGTGGGTTTTACTGCTGCACTCGTTTATTTTTTTTCTCATTTTCAGAGTGGGGGGTCTGATTTATAGTCCTCTCGCTCTCATCTTCGCAATCTCTTCCGAACTTTAGGCCATCCCTTTCCCTTTTCTCATTTGTCTGCTTCGGGGGTTTATAAACAGCTTGTTGTGATGCACTCCTCTGAGGGTCGCATTGGGGTTCTTCTTCATAGATAATGTGACATGCTGACCTTAAGAAATAGTTCAGCCAAAAGACAATGGTGATCTGGGTTATTGAGCTCACAATTGTGCCATAGAATGGCATAACAATAGCTTACATGATGTGGCTAGTGCGTCATTACATAAAACTTTTTATGTTAAACTAGAGGTTCAAGGTTGCCAACACTTTCTAAATGTTATGTTTGTGTGAACATTAATTCATTTATAAAAATCTAAACGGTTTAGGAAAATATAAGTCATTTTTACAACAAACATTATTTTCAAATTTTGTTCGTTTCAAGTTCAAGTTCGTTTAATTTGTATAGCGCTTTTCACAACAGACATTGTCTCAAAGCAGATGTTATAATAATATAAACATAAACAGATAATATAGTATAAACAGATGATATAATAATATAAACATAAACAGATAATATAGTATAAACAGATGATATAATATAAACATAAACAGATAATATAGTATAAACAGATGATATAATAATATAAACATAAACAGATAATATAGTATAAACAGATGATATAATAATATAAACATAAACAGATAATATAGTATAAACAGATGATATAATAATATAAATATAAACAGATAATATAGTATAAACAGATGATATAATAATATAAACATAAACAGATAATATAGTATAAACAGATGATGACTGTGTTAGGTGTAGGTCCAGGGGTGCTGGAACATCTTCAGGTGAATCTTATTATTAGTTCTTATAATAATCTCCAAAAACAATTAACAGGTTTTATGCATTATAATAAAAATCTAAATTGTCGGGACAAAATAAAAATTAATAAATCCCCCGAAAAGCATGAAAACAATGTGAAAATTGTATATAAAAAAACAAGGATCCTCTCCTAAACCTTATACACTGTTCCAAGCACTTTTTGTACCATTGTACTTTTTTTGAGCCAGAACTTAAAAAAAAAAAAATACAAGCCATATCACAGGTATTGTAGTTCTAAGGATTTTCCATTCTTTTCACCACCAAATGGCACTGAATTGGGGTCTTTAAAATGATAGTGAAAGATGATTTTGAAAGTGAAAGTGCATTTTTTCATATATTAATATGAATTACTTTACAATGTTTATTTAAAACCAAAAATATCAAAACTAATAACCTTTTTAATAAAAAATTTAAAATTAAACAATAGGTGGGTTGCATCATTCCTAATTAATTCAAACAGCTCCTGTGATTGGTACATGTACTGGTGTATGAAGAGACTTCTGTTAAAATGACTCCATCATTGCTTCCGACAATATTCCGACAAAATTGATTTGTCTTGGTCTCTTTCTTTTCTTTAATTTTATCTTCGCATTGGAGAAGCATACGTTCACACAGAGGCCAGATATCAGTTGTATATTATCAGTAATATAAAAAAAAGCATTGGCGGCACAGTGGCTCAGTGGGAAGCACTGTGGCATTCCAGTTAAAAAGGTTGTCGGTTCAAGGCTCGCCGGTGACTTTGGAAGGAGTTTGCATGTTCTCCCTGTGCTTGCGTGGGTTTCCTCCGGGTGTTCCCCCACAATCCTAACATTTTTGATTTGTGAATGTGTGAGTGAATGCCCTGTGATGGACTGACGGCCTGTCTCACCCGACATAAGGGAATAAAAAGGAATGAATGAAAAATTTTATTTAATCAAAAATCTGAACGTAGCCCAAATCTCTGTATCAAACAAGAACCCAAAAAACTTTCTGCAAGTCACAAAATGAGCCAACAAGCTTGTGTGCTCTGTGGACCAAGCTGAAAAGACCTCAGGAAACCTTACTAGGTGATTGTGATGGCGTGGTGCCATGTCTTTCTGCTCTCTCTCCACCCTCCTACTTCCCACTTCACCTTTCATTCACCTTGAAGGATGAAATCTCTCTAAGTCCAACATTGGATTTTCTAGTTGATGCAAATTGAATTTTGGTCCAGTTAGGCCGACGGGGTAGCACTTACAGCCAGCAGTACTTCTCTTAACAGAAGCAAGGATCTTGAAGCATTGGCAACATCACAGAGAGGAAATGGCACCTTTGCTAATTCATCTCCTCTGTCACTCCTGGGACAGTCAAAGTCTTGTTCCATTGAGTTTCTGTCTGTAAATGTAAGAGGGCTATTGGAACACACTGTGACTATAAAAGTTTAATCGTTTTACAGCACCGTATTTGTAAATCATACTAGTGTTAATTCATTTTCTTCTTAAATTAATAGCAAATAGTCTGAAACAAAGTATGATGAAGCAGCAGTGGCTTTATTAGCTTAACATATTAGCATGGTCAGCTATGCTAATCGTGTGTGCTAGAGAGAGATGTCGCTTCTGTTTAAACCTTCGTTTGTCATACCCCTTTTCCTCTTACGTGGCATATATTTCTGCTTCAGGAAAAGCTAGGGATAACCACAATTAGAACGCTGAATTAGGATTAAACAATATTAGCATTCAATTAAGCATTTCTCTCACACTAGTTTAACGTTTAAAGCTCCCATCAGAAGAGCTATTGTTATTTGGTAGCTTTGGGGAATTGGAAAAGAACCTGAATTTCGACTTTAATCAATGAACCCTTACAATTACAGAAGTTGAAAAATGACTCAATTGAAACCTGAAAATACAAAAAGAGTTTAGCATATTGAAAAGAGTTAGTGTAAATTATGCATTATAATGCTATATTTTGAACAGCTACGTGTCCACGCTGTGATTTATTTCTGGTCAGTTTTACACATACAATACACACTCTTTCATGCATTAGAAATAAATACTGTTGTGTGTTCTGAATGGTTTGTCTTCATACAAAATATATTCAAGTGTATTCAACAGCTAATGAGGGCTACAAATCATTTCATTGATGGAATTCAATTACCAAACACTGACAGCTATTCAAAAGCTTGAAAATGTAAGCAAACCCAGGATTTCTTGTAGTTGTGACAAGCAGTCTCTAGGGTTAGTATTTAGAGTAGTTAAAGATGAGTGCTTTGATTTATTGCAAGGCAATTTTGGCCTTCAATGTACCTGCCACTGGGTCTTCAGGCTGAGTCATCACTATTTCCAAGAGGATGCTGCATATTGCTACTGAACCAAGCTGGAGTAGACTGTGAAGGAAGAGCATGAATTCATTATTACACCTGAAATATACTGAATCACTTAACAGCCAGAAGCAGCAAAAACGCACAACAACTGTCAGGAAGTGCTTGTAATTTTGCAGGCATAAGCAGATTTCTTGGATAAAATCTACAAAAATTGATCAAAATGAAAATGGCACACAGGGAGGCTGCAGGGAAAAAAATCTATGTGAGGCAGAAAAGTTTGCCTCGCTTTCAGTTTTTCACATGTCATCCTCTCTCAGACTAAATGAAATAAACAAGCCTGGAAGAAACAGATGCATCCTTCATTTTATAAAATAATGCCATGTTTAAAAAAAAACTGAAATCATCAGAACTGCAGATTAGAGATTTAGGCTCTGTCCACACGTACACATTATTTTGAAAATTGGGATTTTTCTGTGTGGTTACGCTTTTCGTCCACACATATATGCTGCATCATTTTCATGTAACCACGTTTCCAAAAATGTTTATAGTTTTTAAAATGCTCTGCATTCCTGTCAGGTATATTTAGTGAAAACTAGTTCTTGAGGTGCCATTGTCGTCATGCTGTGTTACTGCTTGGTTACAATGCCCATGTGTAATGCTGGATGAAACCAGGACTATGTTGCTGTTTATTCCACTATCGTGGCTTACAACATGTACAGCATACCTTTTTTTACAAACCCAATGCTGAATATTTATTTTTAAATGCCACAAATGGGCAGCTACCTGTTGGTTTGGTATTTTGTACATGGTGTGAGAAAAAAAAGAACTATTCATATGGACATGGCCTTTAACACAAGTGGAAAACTTGTTTTACCTTTTTACTTTTACACTTTTAATTCTAACTGTTAGGGCTTTTTTTCTATTAACTCAGATGCATAGGTCACATCAGCTGAATGAATATCAGATTTTTCTGTAAACATCCACCAACACTCCCATCTTGGCTCCTCTAGGGTCAAGATGGCTTCGCCCTCCATGTTTGCATTTTCATAGAGATCTGCAAAGAGAAAAAAAACACGTTGCAAAAAAGAGAAATAAACGTAACACAGGGAGCCAATTTTAACCTGTCATAAAACATGAGATGAATGATTAATGTATGATCCAGATATGCTGCTTTTTTATCGTAGCTGCCTGGAGTAACTCTTGTAATGCTCTCTTTTTTTCTTTTTTACACCACCATGCCAGTCAGAAGTAAATATGGCCTCACATATGGACTCAAGTGATATCTTGTTCCTAATCCATGCAGTAGGGTTTAATCACATTGACCCATAGGTCAGGACTAATCAAGTTCTTTCTTACCAAACTTATTGTAGGGCCAGCTCCTGAAAACCAAACATCATCTACTGACCCTGCTCTGGAATTTTTCATACTTATCCACTTTTGCATGAGCTGCTGTCTTTCCCAGTAACTTCCAGTTTGTTGACTGTGGAATATTTTGTAGTTAGGAAATTTCGCCATTGTTGTGCTGGTGGCATCCCATCACAGTACCACCCTCAAGGGGATTTTTTTTTTAAATGGTGTCTGCATGCAGCTTTGCTTGACTTCATTGACTGGTGTTTATGAAAGTGATTGGCATTTCTGATATCAATAATTTTGTGTGTTGTAAAATATTTTTTTAAGAATAATAAAGAAATAAGATGAATTGAATTGACACTAAATTTAATGCTCTATTTTTTTTATAAAATGTAAATATTTTAACCACTGGAAGAAATGATAACTGAAGAGCTGAATCTACCTAGATCGGATATGTGAATATTTCTTCTGGTATACTCCATCCTGTAGGTGGTGCAAATGCTTAGATTGCACGGGCAGAGAAGAAGAGCTAACACAAGAGAGCTCAGGGCAGCAACACTGCAGAGACACTACAGTGAGTTAAAAAGTTACAAATTATTTTTACTTATTGTTTTACTTTTTTAAGAATTAGATGCATTCATTGTGGAAATGAAATCAAAAATTGATTTTGAGTGTGTAGATACTGACTATTCCATTACTTTTATGGATGGATGGCACAGTGAAATACCAGTTCTAGGACGGTCTTTTACCTTCCCGAGAGTTTTTATGGACCCCTGTGTGTGGATTTCCCCCACAACCACAAAATGTGCTTCAAATTCCCCTAGTACTAAATGTATGTGTAGCCCTTCCATGAACTTTAACTTATTGTTGTAGCAACATAATCCCTTGACCCTGAATACGCTGGTAAAGAAAAGACTTACTTTCACATATTCACTGATGAAATTAAGGGAAGCCATTGTGTGCAAAATGGCACATACAAATTTTTACATTGAAAATGTTTTTTTTTTTTTTTTTTGCTTGACATACAGCATTTGTTGTCTACTGAGACTTTAAACTTTAGTCAAGTCAGATGTATTTGTATAGCATTCAAATGCTTCACAGAAAGAGGAGCATAATTGGTCTAAGTGGTTAGTTATATTTTTAAAACCAGATAGAAACCATTATATTTAGGTTACATCATTATATTTTATACGTTTAGTTATAGTGGGCAATTTAGAATAAACAGATATTTTAGGATTTATTTTAGATGTGTGGGAGTAAAAAAACTGGAGCTCCCGGAGGAAACATGCCCAGACTCTGTCCAATGAGCATTTAACCTGTGGGTGAGCCCAGGGTGGCAGTCACTCCACTGGAGAAATGAAACACCTGACTGAGAGTTAGCCCCTTTATCTTCATGTGGCTTGTTGAGTTCTGAAGATACTGTACAGTGGTTTAATGTACGAAAAACCACTATACACATATCTGGATTTACCAACGTAGCAGACAAATGTCTCTGTGGTAGTCAAGATAAAACGATCTAGTACATTTTTTAAATGATGCAGTAGATCTATGAAGGTGCTTTGAATGATGAATGTGCGATCCAATTCAAAAAAGCTCATAGAACCCATGGTGCAAACACACTAACATGTTGCTTGTTTATCGTAGCTGCATGGAATAACTGGATTAATGCCCATTTTGTTGACTTACTACAGCACCATGCCCACCAGAGGTGTATTTTTATGGGAGAAAATCTGAAAATGAAGAAAGAGGCACCAAAAAATTCTGTTAAATTGCTTAACTCATCCAGAGAAATTGATTTAAAGAATGTGGACCAGGAAGAAAATGTTTTCACCATCTCATTAAAGATCAGATTCAGGATGGACTTTGACAAAATGCAAAATAGTTTTTAAAATGTTTAATTTGTTAAACATATAGTTTTCTCAATGAAAAAAAACCCCCAAAATGTCCAGCCACCACTGTTACCAACATTCGGAATTAACGAGTTCTGGTTTAGACATCAAGAACCCCAAGGCCAGCTGAAAACTTGCATGCCATCTCAGCAATAAAACACAAAATAAAAATCAAGTAAGGGAGTAAATCAAATAAACATAAGCAGGGAAAACTGAGAGGTTAAACACACAAATGACACTTCTGGTTACCGTGAACCTGCTGCTGTTCGAAGCTGGCATGAATCCAATGCATAATACACTAAAAGACAAAGAGCAAGTGTTGTTTTTCTTCTCCCTGTAATTCATGCTCTGCTTTTCCTATCTAGCAAGGTGTTGCCGTTCGACACAAAAACACACTGTCCTAGAGTTGAGAGGAGTAAATAGAAACCAGTCCCTGTTTGGTGGAAAAAAAATCAATAATAATACCAATCTGTGAACACATCGACCCACCATGGGTTGACATTGCTTTTATGTGCTACGTATAATGAACATTACAGTGGATTTTGTTCTACGTGGAGAGCATGGGATTAAAAGCAAGATTACTTCATTCATCTTTGAATTGGGTAAGGGTCTAGTCCTTTTTTAACCCTCTGTGTTTTGCCTTATCCTACACTGAAGTCCGGCTCTTATGTTGCATTTTAATATTAAATGCAAAAAACAAGACCAAATTTCATCCAACTACTGGTAGCTCGAGTAAGTCTCATTAAAAGAGACACAATATATGAAACAAATATTGTCTTATTTTTGACATTTCAAATGCAGCCCTATCATTCTTTAAAGTTATGCTAATCCATTTGTACTATTTTGCCTGTTGCTTCCTCACCAAATACATATGTGAAGTTGAATGTATATTTTTGTAATCCTATATTCCTTTTCTTTGCGCTAAAATCTTCTGATCCATGCGTCAAAGGCCTCGCCCATTAAACAATCAGGTTAAGTGCTCCTCTCTGCTTACACACTCAACTGGGACTCGGAAGGGAAGTAAATGCTGTATTTGATTTACCACAGGAACAGATGTTTAGGCAGAATTTTTTTTTTCTGCCAACTAGCAGAAATGAGATTAATACATACTGTTTGATTAATACATCTTTGTCTAATTTATGTTGCCAAGTGAACAGGTTTATTTTGAGTCTAAAGCTGACATGAAAGTAATAGACTCACATACATTACATTTTATTTTAACAATAAAAATGGATATTCTTATTTACAATCCCTCCTTTTTCCAAATTGATCAAATCTATAACATCTGCGGAAAGGTATCTGCTTCATCTATTTGAGTTGGAGAAAGATTTTTGAGTGGTTTGTAAGGGAATAAGAGAAATTTTCAGAAAAAAATACTTGTTTTAAAGAGGATTAATAACTTGTATTGTTATTGGTCATTTATTCCAAAGGTATTTATTCAATGTTTTTAATTAATACATTTGCATTGTTTGATCATCCAAAATCACAGAAATGTATCTCCGTCAGTGAGTCATTCATTCATTTTAAAACTTAGAGCTTGTTTATTTGTGTTGTGAGCTTTCATTTGTGTTGTCAAATTTTATTTGTGTTGTCATTTTTGTGTTTTGAACTAATAGTTGTGTTATGAAGGTATATTTGTGTTGTTAGGTTAAAGTTGTGCAGTCATTACTTATTTGTGTTGTGAACTTACCCAGCCAACATTGTCCTGACATCGACGTTGAAATGACATGAGTCTGATGATCCGCTGTCGTTCAAATTAGCCAAAACAAGTGCTTCAGAAGACTGTACATACAAATAGATGTCCGGGATGGCATGAGTATGTTATTTTGTTATCATTTTGAGTCCTTTATCGAGTACGATGAATAGAAGTCAATAATTCATGTCATCTACACATGTTCACAAAACAAACAATTTTGATTAAAACATCACGAGGCACTTAAATTAACCATTGTTTTATTTAGAAAAAGATATGTAATCGGTTGCGAAAATACACTTTCTCTATAAGTTAAGATGTGCAAATCTTCCGTCTTCCTCTTTGTAATGTGGCCACGCAAAAGATTGTGGGAAACCTTTACATCATGATTTATTCAAGAATTACGAGGTTTATGGAAAAGTATTTAAAATGTGTTCATGTTCTTTTTCACAACAGTTCTTTTTCATGTTCTATTTTCAGAACATGATGTATTTTGTAAAAAAAAAAAAAAAGGATTACATTGCCACACCCCCGTGTTGAAAACAGTATTTTATTTCATGAAATTTAATTCTTTCTGAGTAGTATTCACGCGGGCTTCACTGTGTGTGAGGCTGAACTTATTTGTCGCTTCATATCTTATATTTGAAGCTCATTCGGGTGAGTGAGAGTGCGTGAACTCTCCCACACATGGGATAGAAGGAACATCTACAGATGACGTTTAATCATAAAATCTGTGTATAGATTACATACAGTTAATTGATGCTTACAGTTATAAAAGGGATAGACATTTAATTTCGTAAGCAAAACCTACATACATGCGCAGCCAGAAACAATTTGTTTATAAAGCATAACATACATACGCAATCAGAAATGGATCCCCGTTTTGCACCAGGATGGTACGTGTGGAAATCACGTCATAGAGATGTTGAAACGACATCAGGATGTTTGCTGGGTTTAGTTGTGTTGTCAAATTTTATTTGTTTCGTAAACTTATTTCAATTTTTTTCTTTCAAATTTTTCACATTTTATTTGTCACACACATAATTGTACACAGTATGATATGCAGTGAAATGCTTACACGACTGTTGTTGACCCTTGAAGGAAGCACAAAATAGAACACAATAAAATACAATAAATAGAATAAAATAGAAGGCACAAAGATGAAATGTAGGATATATGGTTTGTAAGACCCACTCATTTGACCTCATATACCTATATATATGTGCGTATGTAGTGCAATAAGATGTGCAGTTGAAGGGTTCAGAAAGTGTATAGTGCAAAAAAATTGAGGTAGTTACATGTGTAACAAGTCCAGAGAGACCTATGTGTGCAGCTGATTGAGAGACCTTATAGCCTGCGGGAAGAAGCTTCTCCTCAGTCTCTCTGTGTTGGTCTTCAGAGAGCGGAAACGCTTCCCTGACCTCAGCAGAGAGAAAAGTTCAATATTTGGATGACTGAGGTCCTTTACGATCTTCCTGGCCTTAGTCCAGCACCGCTTGTTGTAGATTGAGTTCAGGTCAGGAAGCTCAGCTCTGATGGTGCGCTCTGCCGAACGCACTACCCTCTGAAGAGCTCGTCTGTCCTGCATGGTGCTGTTCCCAAACCAGGTCACGATGTTCCCCGTCAGAATGCTCTCTATGGTGTAGAAGTTCCTGAGCACCCTAGCTGGCAGTCTGAAGTCTCTCAGTCGTCTGAGGGGGAAGAGACGCTGTCTGGCCTTCTTCACCACGGTGTTGATGCGACAGGACCATGACAGGTCCTGCGTCATGTGAACACCGAGGTACGTAAAGCTCTCCACTCTCTATGGGGCTGTTGTTAATCACCGGGGTCTGGTAGTTCCTCTCCTGCTTCTTACTGAAGTCCACTATCAGCTCCTTAGTCTTGCTGACGTTAAGGTGGACGTTGTTCCTCTGATACCAGTTCTCCAGAGTCTTAATCTCCTCCAGATATGCCGTCTCGTTGTTGTCTGAGATCAGTCCGACCACGGCGGTCAGCAAACTAAATGATATTTGTGAAGTCGGTAGTTGCTATGCAGTCGTATGTGTACAAAGAGTACAGCAGGGGACTCAGAACACACCCCTTGGGGGCTCCATTGCTGAGGGTGAGATAGGATGAGACATGGACTCAGAGATGGACTGAGTCCGAGGTGTATCAGCTTGGTGGTGAGTGTGGAGGGGATTATAGTGTTAAACACTGAGCTGTAGTCAACAAACAGCATTCTAACATAATTCCCCTTTCTAGAGTCCAGGTGAGTGAGTGATGTGTGAAGGAGGTGAGAAATAGCATCGTCTGTTGAACGATTTGGGCGGTATGCGAACTGTTATATATTTGTGTTTTTTTTGTGTAGTACTGGGCCACTGTACGAAACAGATTAAATTTGTCAACATGTCAATAGAAGCTTTTTTACTGTATCGATGAAACTATGTATTGAAACATGTTTACATTTACATAACATGCCCATCATCTCTGTTCCATCCATCTTAATGATACAACACTGCCATTCTACATTTGAAACGTTATATCCCCTAAACACAATCCATCTCCGAGCTAGAGTTTCCATCTCAGACTAAGACTGTTCATCCTCTTTTATGGCAAATAATGATATAACAGCTGCTTGACAACTGACAATATGGCTTCTCTTCTCTGACGTGAGGCTTCAGTTCCACATCCTGTCTCTCCTCCCCTTGAGACTGTCCAGATAGAATTGAGTCTTTAAAGTAGTCTGATGGATGGTCTTGTTTCAATTATCAGGTGATGGGAAGACACACATGCACACAACAGAAGGCCTCAGAGGAGGCATGGAACCGTGAGGACCGAAAACAAACACTTGCTCAGATGAAGAGATGTTTAGTTTCTAGAGATGTCAGATTTATACAAAATGTCCACTCTAGCTGACAAAAGGAAGCAAATCAATCAATAATAGAATATGCGTAAGTAGCTTCAGTTTATGGTGTCTAATAGCCAACCTTTTAGGCTGCCGCGTTCTTTGATATTCTGTCCCCTATTCCAAGTGAAGGCTGTCTCCTCTGAAGCTAATTAAAAGTTTATTAGTGATAGCGCTCTTCCGCTGTGAGTCACTGCCCGAAGGAGAGAGAGGACCATATTGCATGCTGGGATTACTGCCACATCACACCATAGCCACTCCACATGGGTACTGGAAAAGGAAAGGGCATTATTTTCTAGAGGGAACATACAGAGGGCATCAAAGGGTCACCAGCCTCTGAGAAGCAGCAACACATCGTCTAAACTTGGGCTATTCCACAGGCCTGTACATATGTTGCTTAAAGTGGTTTATTTTAATGAGCTTTGACATCTCCTGCATGATGGTGTAGCAGCAGAAAGCTTGTGAAAATCAACTAGTTCATAAATAGACAACAGTTGTTTATGTGCATTTGCAAACACTTAAAACCAAAGCAAGCACCACTCTTTGATTTCATGTTCTCATAACGTTTTCAGTACATCCCGCTGATGTCAAGGACAGCAGGTAATAATTCTCAGGATTACTGTTTTAAAGTTCCCTCTGTTCAAAAAAACTCCACTGACTGTCCAGGATAATATACTGCCCATCTTAACACCCAGATTTGTCTGCAAGTGCTGTTTGTGTTACTGCTGGGGCTAATTCTCAGAATTCTGAAGGAAACCTCAGATACCGTAAGCTGATGATTCTTTAGATATTTGTGGAACGTCTAGAACATACTAAATGTGGATTATTGTGGCGCAGTGTATTGCAATACAGAATGGTCACAAAACGTATCGTGGAGCTACTGGGAGGTTTCGTTTCTAGTCACTTCTGAAACTTCTTTACCTGGTCATCTTGTTTTAATTAATATTTACTAGAAGCAGTTTTGCTTTACTCTCGTTTTAAGCTCTTTAACTTTAATACTGCCCCCTAGTGGATGGATGGTATCAAATGCTCACATATAAATCAAACTAAACCCTAGCTTTCTCAAATTTGTGGTCTCAAAACTTTTCAAACTCTTTTTTTGTAAGATATTGTGATGCATTTCGTATCGTAGACATAGAATCAAGTTACGTATCTAATCGTGAGCAAAGTGTATTGTTACACCCCTATTACTAAATATAAATAGCCATCGATAAATAACCACATTGTTAATACCTCGTAAAAATCAGCTCCATTTCAAAAGTCATTTCTTATTCTATCGTTTTTAGTTGCAGTCTGCAAGTTCGGTTTTGGTGCTTAACCGCCACTGTTACTGTAACTGCTGCTATGATCTACTGTTGTACCCCTCCCTCCACAACACTTCCCTTGACAACCCTCAATTCCACTTGACACTCCAAGACTGGGTGTGCAAAACGTTTTCTTTATCTAACAAACAAAATGGCAATTACTTATTCATTGTACAATTTATACAAATATTTAAATATGAATTTAATGTTACATACAATAAAAGCACTGGAGGGGCGTTCCACTTAAATTTATATAATCTAAGCTGTAGGATCTAAGATATTTGACTTCGAGTATACTTTTGTGATGTAGGCCTGGTTTTAATGATTTATGCTAATCATTCCAAGCATTTGTTGATTGATTCACACATGGCCGGGGGAAGCCAAACTGTCATGAGCAGTTCACAATGGCTCAATTTTCCTCTAAAAAAACTAGGCAAGATCATGTATTTGACAGCTACACTGAACAGAGCAGCCCGCTCTGTTTATTTCTACAGCAGTTATCATGTCGAGACAAAGATCATTTATGGTGTAAACAATCAATTTCAGGGAAGTCATTCTCAAATTCATGCATTTTCCAAGCCGCTTATTCTCTTTTTGGGGTCACGGGGGTCTGCCAGTGCCTATCTCCAGCACACATTGGGCGAGAGATGGGAGAACACCCTGGACAGGTCGCCAGTCCATCGCAGGGCAACATTCACTAACACATTCGCCTGTTTTTGGGATTGTTGGGGAAACCGGAGTACCCTGAGGAAACCCACACAACCATGGGGAGAACATGCAAACTCTTTCCAGTAAGGTCACCGGCAAGCCACGAGCCGGCACCCTTCTAACTGGAAGGCCAGAGTGCTACCCACTGTGCCACCATGCTGCATTCTCAAATTCTTGTTTATAATTACAAAATAAGGTGTATATAACCATGATAGTTCCATTCTTTAACAGGAAGTTGCATGTACGTATGTGCCCCGTAAATGGTAGCCTTCAGTCCAGCTCGAAAGTTGCCTCATATTTTGTCAAGGGAAGTAGGCGGTGTCACACCGTCCTTTTGTTTACCGTCTATGGATGCCATGCATTTGACTCATGTAATATGAGTATGAAGCTGACATTAATTGAATATATCACAGAGAACCGATTCTAGACTAGTTTTTATTAAATGTACCAGTTATTTCTTATTTCTGATCTTCATTTCATGGGACTAAATGGAATAAATCACTTCTTAAAATTCAATCAAAAATGTTTTACCCTGAGCGTAACAATGACCATTTTTATGTCAGGCCAATTACCCTGCATACAAATGGCTCATAACACTCATAATGAGACAAGGGCATAAAACACAAACTCATCAAATCTGGATAAAAAATTGAAGCATGCATTAATTAGCAAATTTGCAAGACACATGGGATAACCCTGCAACACGCTTTAAAATTACCATTGTTGCAGAAACTGATTAAATTAGCCAAGTCAAATGCATTTAGAATGTGATTTTTTTTTTAGTCCAGGGATGGAACAACAAGCTCAAGCAGCGATGCCCTAGAGGCCATTGAGGAACATCACAGTCCTTCAACATATTTCAGTTGTAAGAACATATTGTCTCTTACTAAATGTCCCTATTCAAAGTGCTTTTTTCTCATACAGCTTTGTGGTGAAAAGATCATTTCACACAGACGTCCAGCCAGGAATATTATTGCCTTTTGGCATCAGTGCACTGGCAGTTTATAACTGGTCTGGATAAAATAAAGCAAATGTGATATAAGCCCACGGCTTGAAAGTTGGACTGCAGATTTTAAAGTGAAAGTCTGGTACAATGGCATTTTGTTGGACTTAGTGGAACAGTAGCATAGATGTATTTGGGTTTGCAATGCTTATACAGTGGACATAAATTAACCTTGGTCCTTTACATGTAAGAATATTTTTTTTCATCCATTCATTTCCTTTACCTGCTTAATCTGTAAAAGTTCACAGGGTTCTCCAGCACACATTGGGTGAAAGCCTGGGAACACTCTGAACAGGACACCATTCTTACAACGTATTGTAACGTGAAGTACAAAGTATTTCCGACTTCTGGAGAGACTATGTAGTCAGATCCTAAATTGTGGAGCACCTTGTCAATGTCCATAAGGAACTGTACTGATCTTAACATTTTCAAAGCATCTGAACAGTCTTCTCTTCAGACAAGCTTATGATTTTCAGCTTCAGTATTCTTTATCTTTCTGAAGTATTACCTGCACTGTTATTCACTGGCTGGTGCCATTGCATGATGGATGAGCATCTGCTTGTATTTCTTTGCATTGAAAACAACATTAGTCCTGATCACTGTTTATTGGCACTCATTATTGTACAGCTTTCCAGCCCGTCAATGAACGAACTGCAAATATTTCATATTCATCAGTCCAGAGCACCTGCACCATCAATGATGCCTGTTTATTTGTGCTTCTTCAAAACAGCTTGATCAGCACATCTTGAAACCCCAGTCTGCTTTAAAATATTTGTCTGGGAGAGACTGTGTCGATGCAGTGTAACTACCTTGTGTCTTGTTGCTGTGCTCAATGTTGCCACGACAAGAAAATGTCTTTTTCAACCTTTTTCTTTCAACCTTTCAATGTTTGTAGCAGAGATTGGCTTTTCTTCACCTAGTTTTAAGCCTCCTACACATGACTGTGTTTCAATGTACGCGTAACTGATGGCGTTTAGCACCTGTTTGGTTTAGCTGGTTGATCATACACCTGGAAATGATCCTGCAAGATCCCTGACTTTGTGCAAGTGTGCCTATAAGAATTGATGTGAATTGATGTGATATCTTTTGTTCAATCTCTTTGTGCTTTTTTACAATTACAAACAATTAAAGCATAATGTAGAAAAAAATTATGTAAAAATCATTGTGTATTGTTAAAAGCATTGCTGGTATTGCTGTTCCAAGACATACACATTGTTAATAATCCCAACCTATATTTTTATGTTAACAGATTAAATGATTATATGGAAGCCTGTTTCTGCCAGGTTAAAAAAAATAAATAAATAAAATGTAAAATGTAAAAAATTAGATTTTACCAGTCTAATTTTGAGATACAAGTGTCTAAATGGCTTGCCCAGCAGAAGCTTAATCTAACATTACATAATTCCATGCTTTTCAGCTAATAATGTAAAAAATGTAATCATTAGTAAAACCATGTTTAAATTATTGCTTTATCTCTTCAAACTTTTTCACACTAGTGTGTCATTGTGTTTGATCATAGAGGTTGAACTCAATATCCATATACAAAACCCAAAGTTTGACTTGTATCTAAAAATTATTACTTTTTTATCTCAAAAACCTGACTTTTTAAGCCATTATTTTTTTACCTGGTGTGAACTGCCTTCTATAGATTATCAGCTAAATTTAAATATAGCAAACTATTTCATACCTCCAGATTTGCAGAAGGTCAATCATCCGTTATAAATCACAGTAAATTTGACTTAACATTCCGTCACTACCACTGGCAGTTTTTGAAATGGCAACAAACAAGTTGATATCAAAATCAGCCAAATACATTATTATGCTAGTAGTTGACTGGCTAAAAATGTGTTCGGTTACGCTTTATATTCAGTAAGTTTACTGTCTCACACACAACTTGTCAGATGCTCAGCAATTCTCTTCCACAGATTCCCCTTCAGCTCATTGTCCTCGTAGTGTTTGTCTATTTTTTGTCATACAATACTCTGGTTGCAACCACAAAAATGATTAATAGCTCCACCATGTAGAATGTTTTCAAGTTGCTGTAGCTTAGCAACAAGCTGACACATTTCAGTCGCTGCGATGCCTGGGAAAATTGACCTAGGAACGAAAAAGAAAATTTACACCTTTTCCTTAAAAATTACTTTGTTGATGTAAAAGGGGTAAATATATTATTATTGTTAAAATTATGCCTTATGTATAAAGTTCCAAACCTCCTGAAGGTTTGGAAATGTTGTTGGGCTCTGTTAATAACTTAATTGTTCATAGTACATCATTGGAGAAGTTGAGCCCTTTGTGGCCTGCAGGAGGGTTCAGTTAATCAAACACAAACCCTTGCACTGAGACCATTGGTTTTTGCAGGGCTGAGACTGAACTCCATAAGTAGCTTTAGTGTATCCATCAGCACAATGGAAAAAAATGGCTCATCCATCAGTGTCAGCCCCGATCGATACCATAGCTTCTAGAAGCACCATCTGAATTTATTACAAAATGAAAGTAAATAAGGAAACAAAGAGTGCAAAGTGAGCAGGTGAAAAGGTGAACACATCCAGAGCGATATACAGTTTCTGTGAGTGTCATCTATAACTGTTCTCAATGCTCTAAATGGAGCTTTTAGACGTGACCACTTAAGACCTCAATCCAACGTAATAACATAAAAAAAAACATTGAGGTCCCATGTATAGAATAAGGAAAAATGGTTGAAAAGAACAAGGAGTATTTTCTAACATATAACCTATTACACTGTGTAAATATAAAGTCATTGTATTTAAAATATAATTGATGTTACATTGTTGGTAGTATGCACATTTACCCTATGATGTTTTCAGAATGTAGTCGGGTAATCAAGCAAAAACAAATTCTTCAAGTACCAAAAAAATTCAATTGATTGTTTTAAATAGTTGTAAACGTATACTTTAAAGACTTTGCCAAATATTTGAGGAAGTATGTCCTAAGTAGAGAAAAACTAATCTATTTTGCATAGAATTAAAATAGTTTTTTTGAAAAACAAAAACATTTAGAGAAATATTTGTTTGGAAATATCCTTTTGACAATTGCTATACTGTTTTAATTCACTTATTGTAAAGTGTAACATAACCCATGATGAAAACACAATCACCAAGGTCATACACTTCCTAGATTGCTTCTTTGACAGACACCCAGCCACATTGGCACAAAAAACTCCCCCAAAATATGTTTTCACTACTATATTTTTAAATGGTCATTTTTGTTCATAAGTGCCTTTTTTGACCACAATCACGAATCTATTTTTCAAAGGCGTCATTTGAATCATTCAGATGTTCAATGGAGAACTTAGTCTATCGTACCTGACTACTTTAATGGACATTCAATCAACAATTGGTACAAATTCGATCAAATTTGATCAAATTCTATTTAATTTCAGCT
Source organism: Danionella cerebrum (assembly GCA_007224835.1). Lineage (NCBI taxonomy): Eukaryota > Metazoa > Chordata > Actinopteri > Cypriniformes > Danionidae > Danionella > Danionella cerebrum. Next base: position 144,612 of record SRMA01025601.1, read on the forward strand.
TTAGTTTTTAAAATTAATTTCTTAAAACTTTTTAATTTAAAGTTTCAAAAAATCCTTAATTTTTTGGATCCTAATCCTTAAAACCTAAAGTTTTGGTGTCAGTGGACTAATATGAAACAGCAGCATTGTAAAGCTGTGTTTAAACAGGGTCATGTGACTCCAACAGTTGGCAGTGTGCACATTACCTGCATGTGCACACAGCTCATTTAAAGCTCTGAAGGGGAGCGTTTCTGTTCCTCTGTATACTGTGATGGCACGGTGGGGAAGAGATTGTAGGCAAAGAGAAAGAGAGCCTAGCAGTGTGAAGTACAGATAATCCTGACCTGGTTGAAACTGATGCAGCAGGCCTCTTGCTGAATACTGCAGATGGATGGCTCCATGGTATTCACAGGAACTGTATACAGACCCCAGTGAAATAGATTTCTTGTCTCCATTATGGACATGTGATGCTTTATTCAGTGGATGCTACATAGTTTCACTGCAATGATTGTGAAAGTGTATGTCTAAATGTAAGAGCTCTGAATACACAGTATAGATGGATTTGTCTAATGCCCTTGATGATTTGCTTATGACTAAAACCTTCAATTGCATTAGACTCTTGCATTGAATATTCCTATTTCTAATCAAAGAGCAAAATACAATATCAAAAGACATTTATTCCTTGATTTTTGCATGTTCTTGCTGTCTTTTTTCAGTCAGTTGGGATCATTAACATATTTAAAAGATGTAAATGAGGCAAGAGATGGAGTGGAGTGTTCTGCTTTTGTACATAAGCACATTTTCCCCTTGATTGGGATATATTTGGATGGACCTTCTATGGGCAACCTAGGAGATTTTACGTCAGTGTCAGCATCTCTGACTTGCGGGGTTCCTCAGGGCTCCATTTTAGGGACTATATTGTTCTGTTTGTCTTTTACCCTTGGGCTACATCATAAGAAACTATTGTTGCATTTATATGCAAATGACTGTCAGATATACATATCTCTTAAGGATAAAGATGGATGAGGAAATGAGTCTTTGGAACTCTTTTGGCAGGACATCAAACGGTGGAAGTTTGTAGTTTCAAATTTGGGGGTGGGCATGTGTGACATGCCTTTTTGCCGCACTAGAATAAAGTGTAATTGCAGATCCACTACAGTAATCTGCGCTCTCATTGTCAGAGTGTGTGCAGGGGGTATTACACAGAGCAGGTGAGTAAACAAACCTGAAGACATTTTTAACAGGGATGGAAATATAACGAAGCATATGTAGCGCTTGGCTTCACTGTGATTACAGTGGGAGACGAGGAAAGACTGGTGTGTTTACTGTGTCTAAAAGTGCTGGCAGTGGACAACATAAAGCTGAATAAATTAAGGTGCCACTTGAAGACATTACATCCCAATCACGCTGATCAATTCAGTGAAAACATACAGAATAATGCCAACAATGTTAATAAAGTTACTCTTTTTTGTAAGTTGAACCATATTTCTTTCTTTTTTTCTGTTCTATAAGGTTAACAAGGATACAATGTTATGCAGAGGTGTACCAATTTTATAGACAAATGCAATTATGTTTATTTCGTTTTATTACGGGGGCGTAACAGAAAATAATTGAGAAGCACTGGTGTAGATCAAGAACAGTATTGGTCCAAGAACTGACCAACAGACAACAGACAGACAACTTGGTTATATAAATATGAGTTTTCTTAGATAAGTTGATAAGCTGCTTCTTGTGGTACTTATTCACACAAAAGGGAGACAAGGGCTTTTCTGTTCAGGCACCACAACTCTGGAAAGCACTGCGACTACGTGTCAGACTTATAAGCGCAGGGTAATGCGTTTGGTCATTCCTGACCTTCGCCTTCTCTATACTTGCTGTCCACCTACTTTGCTGTCTTTTTTTGTTAAAGGCAAAATTGGCCAAAAACAATCTTTATTAAAAAACAAGCACAAAGTTAACAACAAGTTACACTGGAAATGCTTGTAACTGTAGTCATGGATTATTTCTTAGTGATGTTGATCTTTTGTTTGCTTCGATGAGCACTTTGTATCAACAGAATTGTGTTTAAAGAGCATCATAAATGAAGTTGAAGAATGGAGTTTGGAATGTCAAATTTTTTTCGTACGTACACAATACTTTTGTAAGAAATCATCACAAAGTTACACAAGGCTGCTAATTCCTATATGATTCAGTACCTAATCTTAGTTGTGAGGTGAACTTTTCCATGAAGTATTCACCATCTCAAACAATGTTTCCCAGTTTTCTTGTTTAAAGAGACAGAAGGCAAACATTTCAGATGAGAGTCTGATTGAGTTCCTTGCAAGCATAACCATGATGAAGGAGGATGAAGGATGTGGTGGTGGCAGAAGATAGAAGTAGAGCTAGCGCAGCAGCCTCCCAGGAGCAGTTGCTGACGGTGATGCTCAAAGCAAGTGCTAATGAAGATGAATGGAAGGATCACAGGCAAGCCTCTGTCAATATTATTGAGGGCGTATGACAGAAGGTCACAGCATGCCTGACTCATCCTCCTACCAGCAGGGGACCAGGAGGAAGACTTCAGCAGCAAGGAGAGATGCAGAGGATGACTGAGCATGAGCTGGCTTTCGATCGATCGCAAACAGCCATGCCAGACCTTTCTTCTCTAAAAGTCCACGATGGTCATAGGCGATGAATGGTGATGTTATCTTTTTTGATCCCATCAGCAAGGTTGTGTTTGTTTTGTTTTTCCCCTTGCCTACAGTAGGGAGAGATGCTTTCACAGAATTAAGCCCAAATTTTTTTGTTTTGGGGACATTTTTTTGGCTTTTTGGTGAATGATCAACATGGTTATCAGTAGTAAAATATTCGTATTCTATTTATATTGAGGGGAAGCTCATTATTTGATCTTTGAAAGTGATGCCTCGAGATACAAAATTATCCATTCCAGGGTGGCCTTCGTATACTGCATTTTTTCCTACGTCAAAGCAAGTTTTACCTATAAAATGCAGAATTCATGGAATGGCCCTCAGAAACAACAGTATAAATTGGGAAAAAAGGAAAATCAGAGAAAAATCAAGTAACTTTTCTTCAATCCTTAAATCTACACATTGTTATAATAAAACAATGATAACAAAATAAAACTGAAAAAAAAAATAAATGCAAAATAATACGTACACAAATGTGAAACCTTACCTTGCGAGTGAGGCAATGTGTGTTCACGAATTATGAACACCAACACGAAACCAAAATGCTAAAAGAAATAACGTTTATAAAGTGGAATGTGCTTTTCTGTAGAGCAAGTTAGAGGAGAAACCTTTAGCTTTCGTTTCTGAACAGCAGTTTCCACTTTATAAACGTCAATTTTAGGACACCTTGACTCTATCCTTTATTACGACACATTATTAGTAACCTATACATAATGTTTCGCTTGATTTAAAACCGATTTAATGCATTTTTGGTGTAATAATGATCAAAGTTTCAGCACCTTTTACTATTGTTTGCCAATGGGACAATGGAGCGCCAGGACCCAGAAGCGCCGCGCAACATCACTATGTAACAAGCAGAGAACAGAACTGTTGTTGAGTTTACTGCGGTCACGTGACGCCCAGTGTTAATATTACAAACACCTCTTAGATTTCTCGTGAAGCATTCGTTTCTCGAGGCTTGTGGTACCACTATACTTAGTTAAATAACATAATTTCTATGAGGGGGGGGGTGCACTTTATTTGTCCTCAAACTGATATTGGATGGAACTTCTGATGTAGGTAGGGATAAAGACTGATGTTGCACAACAGTTTTCTAGTTGTTTTCTAGTTAATTGTCTTATTGCTGTGACGTTATGTTAGAATTATTTAATTATTCTTTTCTGGAGGTGCTATGGCCATTGATAAATGGTTCACACCCCCTTTACAGCCTGGTGCAAACCCTGACTTATTATTCGAAATCACACATTTTGAATTCTGTATTACTCATTACAAGCAGTTGGTGCATTCTTTGCTGTAGGGGCAACACTAATATGGAAAACTGTCAAAAAGGGTAACCAATATTTACAATTACCATCATCATTAGCATTTTTTACGTTTAGTGTTTCACGTCTTATACGTCAATAAACTTGAGGGCACGAAACCTTTTTTGCCTTCTGTAAAAAGTGCCTTAAATCCATCATGAGTCCATTCTGGGTATGTTCCTGGTATTTTTAAAATAAGATTGAGAATATAAAATCAAACATTGGCCTCACCAGATTCAGGTAGGCAAGTCTTCTTTTTTTATACCATAAGGGAGTGAGTATATGAGTTATAGATTTTTCGGGATAATCCTGTCCTGGCTCCTTAAAATTAAGTTTCTCCATATGTTCTTCTCTTAAAAGGTGCTAATTTAAGTAATTTAGCATTATTTAAATCCATTGTTTTACTTTTGACCCACACAAAATTGAGATCTGACTGCCACGGCATCAGCAGTAATGTAGAAATTCAACAAAATGACCAGCTGTATCCTTTGCGTAAACGCCATTTAGATACCTATAGTTATAGGATCTATACTCAGCGTGAATGAAAATGAAGGTCTTATCTATTAATATAGATATATAAAGGCTGTTGCAGTATGTCCTAGTGGATAAGGTGATTGACTGGAGATCAAAATGTCGCCGGTTTGATCCCCAGCTCTACTGGGAGTCGAAGGTGGGATGAGTGTTGGAACTCTCTCCCTCCTGTGACAACCATTACTGTGGTGACCTTGAGCAAGTCACCAGTTACCACAGGTCCCCGGGCGCCACAGCCATGGCTGTCCACTGCTCCGGGTGTGTGTTCACAGTGTGTTTATTCACTGCTGTTTATTCACTACTTGGATGGGTAAAATGCAGAGCACAAATTCCTTGTATACTCCATACTTGGTCCTAATGTCATTTTAACATAAAGTATTTTTTTATGTTTAGGTCATGGAGCAGTGGAGGTAGTTGTGTAACATACTCTTTTAAACGGTTGTTACTGCTCATTGCTGTATCAAGCTTGAAATGATACCCGCAGCACTTCCCACTACTGATTGCACTCAATTTAACCGTACAAACCCTTGTTCAGTAACCTATAGGTGACGTCATGGACACTATATACATGGTTTGAGCCATTTATTGGCTTTTTTTATATTTTTGGTAAAGTTGAAGAATTCTTTTTAATTTATTTAAATTGACAATTTAGAAGATTATAATTTTGTGGCAGATTTTTTTCACATGTGCACTTTCCTTTTTCTGTTAATCTAAGAATGGACAAAGTAACATAATGAATATTTTAAACAGAATATGCCTCAGTGAACACAATGTTTCCCCGACTGATTACTCCTGTGATTTCAAACAAATGAGAAACTGAGCACCACAGAAAAGAGGCATATTGTTCAGTATAATGTAATGAGGGTTTTGGAGTGAGTAAACTCACAAAATGGAGATGGAACACCACTCTGATTTACTTCGGCTCAATTTAACCCTTGATTTACCCTTGATGTGCAAGTTTCACTTTCACAAGTTTGAGAAACACAGCCCCTTTAAAGAAGACAACTCTGTAGTCTGAGAGAAAGAAAACGTTGCAATCAGCATCCAAAGAAGAAATAAATTACAAAAAGAAATTGCTGATCAAGAGGATGCATACGGTATTCAGGAAACACTACAGGGCTTTCCTGAAATATAAAAGATGAAATGCAGGAGCTCTATAAAAAGCTGATGTTTACACGGCGTATAAGACTTTCTCGTTAATGAAAACCCCAGGCCAGAGTTCTTCTGTAACGGAAACAAATACTCAGTGTTGTATCTTTGAACTCGGAAAAACTGAAAGAGTTTTCAAACAGAAAATGCATTTTCCCTGTAATGCTTTCATGCTCAAACCAGGGGAAAAGTCAGAAAATATCTCTTTCATTTGGAAATAAGTAAAAGTGGCTGTGGTTTAACAGAGACAGTGTTCGAGAATGCCTGCTGTCGTTCTGCATCTCCATCAAGGACTCCTGCCTCTTTCATGCTCAGATACCAGCGAACCCGCTGATGAAAAATGCCAGTTTAGGTTGTCAGCTCAATGCCATCATACAGCACGTTGTTATCTAAGAAGTGTATAAAATTTGACTCCACGAAGTACAGGAGGACCCACAGAGGAACCTTGTGGAATTCCTAACAAATAAACATGAGAAATTTAGTGATGCGTTGTGAACTGTGTGACTGCCTTTAGTAATGTTTCAGTAATTTAGCATAGTCAACGTGTTTTATTAATATTATTGTAATATATATTCTTCCTTGAAAGTCTATTTTTCAGAATGTATGTATTTACTAAGAATCTGTAAAAACTAAATGTTGGCAAGTCTCGAATTGGTAATTATTTCAAAAGATAGACGGGCAAACATCAGTCATCCACCCATTTTTATGCCCATTTTGGAAAACCGGTATAAAATTTATTCTACAATTCCGTAGCCAAAGTCTATCATCAAAGTGGTTCTGGATTAGCACCTGCCAGAACTGTCTTGACCGTCTGCATTCCCAAAGAGCCTCCAAAAAGAAGATGACTGAGCATATTGCGTTTCTTTTATGTGTTCTTAGACTCAAGTAAGTTATTACATATGAAAAAGGGTGTTTTACTTGCAGTAATTTCCATTTTTCTTAAGAAATGTGGTGCCAGTTTATCAGAAAGTGATGATTTTGTTCTTTTGGACTCATTGGATGGAAACAGTGCTTTATTTGCGAATATAATTATATGATATTGCAGTTTCGCGTATAAATTTGATTCACTACTTTGCATGGAAATATGGCTTCTGTCTCAAGACAAGCAAAAAGTCTCATTATTATTATTATTATTATTAATGGTAAGTATGGAAAGAAATACCTCTCTTCACAAACAAAACGTTAAAAGGGTCAGGACCTGTCATATTTTGATCATCCCAGGTTTTTAAATCAAGACTTTCAGGTTTAGGGAAACTTGCCTTCTATTAGGGTTTTGGCATCGACAATGTCAATGCAAAGAGAAAACTCTTAGAAATTATTGCAAAAACTTGTTTGTTCACAAGTTAAAAGAATCTAGGATTGAAAAAAAAGTCTGTTTTTAATCGTGATTGAAATCAACATCGATCTTAAATTCATAGCAATACCTGCTAAAAGTATAGCCTTGTCTCTGCATCTGATTCCAAAGCAGCTGATGTGAACAGTTTAGCTGTGTGAGGGAGCAGACCTGTTATGCAGAGCTCTGTCAACTTTCCAACTGACCTTGTGAAAGACGGAGGCAGATCTCCATGGCAACTATGCAGCAAGCTCTCTAATCGCTTCTTTCAAGAAATACACTGTGGTGGCTCTGCAGAAGCCAGGAGCAGTGAGAGAGAGGAATCACAACTTTTAGCATTCAAACACATAAGGTGCATTTAGACTTGCAGTAAACACAAAAACGTTTCTATTTGGGCAGAAGATCACTGAAAGGTTGCTTCGATCCGGTTTCTGCCGCAGCGCTCATCTAATTATTACAAAGGTCAATATTGCATAGGAAGGTGAATGAGAATATATGACACTCTCTTGAGACTGTTGGAGGAGAGAAATATTCCTGTTCACACTTTTTTCATCCATCTATCATCTAAAATATTTTTTGTGAAGGACACACACTGCCTGGTCAAAAAAAATGTCTTTATAATACGGCACTGAACCCCCTTTAGTTTTGGTTATGGCACATATTCTCTGTGACATTGTTTGAAAATGCCTTTGCAAAGTCACAGATTTATTTCCATCCAGTGTTTCATTCATTTTTCACCAAGAACTTGTGTTAGACTGTATTTTACATTGACTGTCAAATCCTTCTCCAGCACAAAGATTCTCAATAGGGTTACGGTCTAGACGCATACAAACGCATCATCTTGGTGTATTCACGTGCCATCAGGGAAGGAAAAATACATTGATGAAATCACCTGATTATTCGGTTTATTAACTTCATTGTTTGAGCACATGCTGTTTCTGAACCTAGACCTGACCAACTACAGCAACCCCAGATCATACCACTTCCCCACAGGCTTGTACAGTTGGCATGATGGTTACATCCATTAATCTTACCCTGATGCGCCCATCACTCTGGGACAGGGTAAATCTGGGCTCATCAGACCACATGACCTTCCATTTCTCCAATCTTTACAGTCCCTAGCAATCTGTAGCCTTTTTGTCTGGTTAGCTCCACTGATTTGTGTGAGTGGAAATGCTCACACTTTCACAATTTTGTGAAATTTTTTATAGATTTTATTTTTGGCCTTTATTTTTTTTTAACAGATAGAACTGTTGCTAGAGTACAGAGAGTTTTTATAGAGAGAGGGGCAACCCGCGTCGCCCTGCACAACCGCGCTATCTGCTACAACACAGATTTGAGCTCTACTCGAGTTTGCAGATCTGTATTATTTAGGTTTTTTTCTGGTCAAAAAAACAATGGGTCCCCTCTATCCATCCAGTTTTTAATAATGTGCTGGACAGTTCTAATCACAATTTTAGTACATTCTGCATCTTAGATGTTGTTTCTGCTTGGTGCATGGCAACGATTTGACCCTTCTCAAACATATTTTTCGTGATTACGGGATCTGTCTTTAAGAAATTGCTCTGGGTTTGAAACTTGCCGCCAACTGAAAGATAGTGATCTCTTTGGTTAGTGATATCAAGGTGATGACTTTTTTTGGCAAACCAGGCAATTCATTTTCAAATAATTTCAATTAATCGTGGAACAAAAAAAATGGTTATGCTTCAAGTAAAGCTTGACCTATGTGTATGCACTATAAATATTTCTTGATGACATTACATTGCCACAATAACAAAGAAGTAGCAGGATGCTAGCTGTGGTTGTTTTAGTAAAGCATAAATAAATGTAAACAATAAAAATAATTTAAAAGAGCCCATGCGTGTAAAGTATGAGTACACGACAAAGATTTTGTGCAAATATAGGATATAAGTTTATTCTATTTTGAGTGACTGAGCTGAAGAAGGTGAGATCTCAGAGCTTTGCAGTGCTGCAGTTCAATTCAGCTTTTAAATATATTCCTATAGCCTTTGTAAACGACACTGTGGTGTGCATTCAAATTATACAGAAAGGCTTACGAAACATTATTACAGAAAAAGCTCATGCATTCAAAACTGCATTGAATGAACAAATGATTCATGGTCAAGCTCGTCCATGTGGAAAACAATGAGAGCTCCGTTTAAAAGCAGCTCGTTTTGACAAACAGAGGTTTCCTTTAGTCTACTAGCCAAAGCTTTGACAATTATGAAAAACATCTCCAGATTTGATTACATTTCTTATCAATCTCTTTTGAGGAGAAAGAGGAACATTCTGGTAAGCTTAGTACCATTTTTACTGTGCATTTTCTTCTTTGTCTCAGGGGTTTGTGAAACCAGGTGAGGGTTGTACATTTTGCATGATGCAATCGATGTATTCCAAAATACCTTCTGCCAGAATCCAGACTCTAATTGGAAGATATTGAAAGCGTTTAGAGGCTGTTGTTTCTGCAAAAGCAGAATGCACAAAATATTCAGTTCATTTTTATTTTGTAGTGCGTAAATGTATGCACATGCACTTTCCATACATCATATACACTTTATTTAACTTTAAATATTACTGTGTTTGTCTCCTATGTAATATATGAAACTGGAAATTCTTAACCAGACATCCAATGATTTATAAAGGAAAAATATGAAAATGTATTAAGGGGTGTCCACATTTCTGCAAAAAAAACAGCTAATGGGTATTATTAATAATAATCAACAATGGTAATTATCGATTTGTTAACATGCACACGCCACTATGGGTTTGATCATGCTGTTTCAGATAATACGGCCATTTTGAAATAAGAACTGCAACAGTGTGTGCAAAAAACATGTGTGAACACTGCTGTATAGAAAGCAAGAGGAATTCTCCAAAATATAAGGTTTTATTTGTTCAAACAAATAGTTTCAAAAACATTTTCAGATTATGTCAAATATTAAATACAGGCTCCAAAAATAAGCACACAAACCTACTGAATAGAACCTAAAGGTTGACATGTATATCTGCTAATCTTAGAATCTGATTTTAGTCTAAATATCATTAGGTATCATTATTTACAAGACTAAACAAACTAAGAATATTTATTTTACAAGTTGTTGTAGAAGCACAAAGGGATGCATAAATATGACATTGAATATTGTGTTCATTCTAAAAGCAACTATTTAATGTCATTTTATTATCCAAATAATTGATTATATTTATGCATCTGGCAGACGTTTTTATCTAAAGAAATGTATGTTTGAAGTAAGAACCACATTTGGTCAGATCTTGCGCTCCCTGGGGTTCTAAACAATCATCTGTGTTGATGGGACGATGCTCTTCTGACTGAGACAAAGGAAACCTACGGGAAACTTTAAATTCCATTCATCTTCTGTTTCATAGCTCTGTCCTTTCTTTTCATTACAAATTAGCATTTAATTTGTATAACTTTTACTATTTTGTTTAGTTCTTGTACGTCATTCAGGCTTTATGGGTTCATTGTACCGGTCAGTGTTCGTGTTTCTCCCTTCAATCACATAACAATTAATGGATTCTAGATACATCCAGATATTCTCTTTTATTCTGTAACCTAAAGCACAAATCATAAATGATGGAGTTTGCCAGTAAATGCAATCCCTTGATGAAACATTTATGAGCACTTCTACAATTCCTCGCACACACACACACACAGACACACACACACAAATACTATGGTATGGAGGAAAAAAATGTAAACTTTTTAACATACGGTAATTTATTTTTTGAATAGGGATGATAAAGAGAAAACAAATACAGGGACTGTAATACTTTTACTTGTTCATGTTCCAAATGCTGTTTGATGGAAACCCACCTTTGTGGATCAGTCGGTCAATTCCAGCTACAGTATGTTAAGCCACAAAGAATTATTCATGGGGCTCAACAAATCTGCATTACTGCCAGTGTGCAAGCCTTTTCTTTCCAATCACTCTTGAGCACAAAAAAGATGCCAGGAGGAGCTTTGGCACAAAGATCTGGGCATCAGCATGCAGACAGTCAACTCATACTAGCCCTTCAAATACCATTCCATGAATGTAAATGTTCTTACATGGTTCCTAAAATAGCGTTTAAGCACTTTAAAAAGTAAAGTCTGGTAGCTAACAAATGTCTAAAGGTACATTTAAACCATACTACATCATGTAATTAATATATAAGTAATAGATGAGAGCCATGGGTTTAACTTGTAATCTTTAGTCATCAGAGTGACTGATCCAGATTTGCATTCATACAAACCATAATGCGTATTCAATATGCTTTCTCTCTCTTTATTTAAAATTTTTAGAAGAAAGATTAAAACCCATGCATATATGAAAGTTTTTCTGTAGCAATTTTCAATTTGCAAAACAACTATGCAATATTCAAAACGGCAATGTATTTTGCATGTACATTTCCTAAAACATGTGCAACATTTGGTGAAAAAAGAAAATGTAATTATATAATTTACATTTGTTACTTACTTGCTGAGAACAATAGTTCCATTTCTTTCATTCATTTTCCAACCCATTTACTCCCTTTTTGGGGTGCCTATCTCTAGCACACATTGGGTGAGAGGCAGGGGTACACCCTGGACCAGTACATCGCAGAGAAGAGTAATATATACATTGCATACTATTTTATTGCTTTACATGTAACGAAATTAAAATGCAAAAGTATATAAGAGTTATAGCTGTTTTAGGTCAATATCTAGTAACCTTTGGATAAGGGATAGAGGTCAAGCAAGTATGTACTTCCTGTTTCCAAGATACCAATTTAAAGTACTTTTCACATCTTGGAAAAACCCCATTGGAATTCAAGTATGCTTAAGATAGCCATTCTCAAAGAACATTAGATTAATTCATCCTATCTGTCTGAGTGGTAAACCATGAACATAAAATTAACTGACAAAGAAACTACTTTTGGGCAGGGACATTGCTGCTTTTATGGGCACAGCAGGATTTCACAGTTCTCCATGACATTCTGTGTTACAATATATTTTGTCCATAGGCCCAACATCATTGAGAACACTGACTGGATTCCCTCTAAAACATATGAGACGTTTGCATGGATTCAGTTATTTTAACTACTGTTGTCTAAGGCTTTGAATATTTTGGTATCTCGTGAAAGAGTAGGAGTGATGTTTTCACACGCCACTTTTCTGGACTTTTAATGCAAAGCAGACAGCCGGTTGTTGCTCAAGGAATCGCTCAAGCATCTCATACGCACTGTTCCATCTAGTGACTACGTCAGATTACAGTTGATGACACGGCAGATCTTGTTTTTGTTTCTCCTCAAGCTTTACAATTGTGCTGCGATAGAAAAAAAAAATCACAATGTGCCTGACCCTCCCTAACAACCTTAAAACAGGCAGCAACTTTACTGCATGTAACATCTTGCATGAGAAAACTTGCCAAGCTGAGCCGCAACAGCCATATTAGAGACATTGTCAGTCCTCAAAACCAGGTCTTTGTCTACAATTTTCCATTCGTTTGCAACATTTTGCCGAAGTTCAGCAACATTCGCGCTTGTGTGACTTTCGTTCATAGCTCGCCTCTGCAGAACACAAGCTTATACTCATCCGGGATGTAGTTAGTCGCAATGGTGACATAAGAGTCTGTTGAAATTGATGCAATGAATCTTTTGGAATTGACTTCAATTGGTCAAATATTTATTTCAAGGACTCATTTATGTATGTTCCCAGTTAAATGTAATATTTTGCTTACTATGTAGCATAAATCATTTCAGAAATTTGATGTTAATGTATGCTTAAAATATAAATTTGAGCAATGTTTGTTGTTACTAAGCAATCGCCTTTCTTTGTCTTTTCCAGATGTGCCCCAAAACCAATCCTGAACCACTTTTCAAAGATGTGCTAGTGATGGCGTGAGACTCAAGAGAAACAAAGCCAACCAGAGGAAACATAAAGGCACTTTTCCATACAACTACTCTACGAGCGAGACTTGATATGAAGAAACAGGGCTCTTTGTCATTGAAGGAATTCATTTTGTAAACTTTGAAAGAATTATACAGACTGTCTAGATCAGAGTGCATCTTCATCAAAGACAATCAGTTTATTTGAGAAAATGGGACAGATTGCAATATTTGTTTTACTCAGTAATCTACAGCTTGTACTTTCAAGCTCCCTAGTCATTCAGTCAATGCCATGGAGAGTGCCATGTCCTCACCAATGTGTCTGCCAAATCAAGCCCTGGTACTCTCCACAGTCTTTGTATAAAGAGGCTCCTACTGTAGACTGCAATGACCTCCTACTTATCCAGCTGCCAACTTCCCTCCCACAAGAGACACAAACGCTCCGGTTGCAAAGTAACCTCATCAGTTCTGTGGACCAGGGTGAACTCCAGGGTCTTGTCAACTTGACAGAGTTGGATCTCTCTCACAACAGCTTCACCAGTACGCGCAACCTGAAGATAACCAACCTGCCAGCTCTTCTGAGCTTACACATGGATGAAAACCAGCTGAGACATCTACCAGAAGCAGCTTTGTTTGGTCTCCCTAACCTACAGGAGTTGTACCTAAATCACAACAGGCTCCGAAGCATCTCACCTGGAGCTTTCAAGGGTCTGGACAAACTGTTAAGGCTTCATCTTAATTCAAACCGATTGGTTGTTATTGATCGACGTTGGTTCCATGCATTACCACGATTGGAGGTGCTCATGATCGGTGGCAATCCTGTCGAGATTATACAAGACTTAAATTTTAAACCCCTTAACTCTCTAAGGAGTCTTGTCCTGGCAGGAATGGGGTTGCGTGAAATCTCGGAGCGTGCGTTAGAGGGGCTTGAGAATTTGGAGAGCATTAGCTTTTATGACAACAACCTCATTAAAGTTCCTAAAGAAGCTCTTCAAAAGTTATCTGGCCTTAAGTTTCTAGATTTGAATAAAAATCCAATTCAGTTGGTACAGCGGGGAGACTTCCAAAACATGCTTCACCTGAAGGAGCTTGGCTTGAATAACATGGAAGAGTTAATTTCGATTGAGCATTCCGCAATGGAAAACTTACCAGAGCTGACCAAACTAGAAATCACCAACAACCCTCGACTCTCTTATATCCACCCCCAGGCCTTCCACAAGTTGCTAAGTATGGAAACGCTAATGCTCAACAGCAACGCATTGAGTGCCCTGCATAGCCAGACGGTGAGATCTCTTCCTAGCCTTCAAGAGATCAGCTTGCACTCCAATCCAATACGGTGTGACTGTCTGATTCGTTGGGTGGGATCTGATGATGATAAACCTGTCCGTTTCATTGAGCCTCAATCGACATTTTGCTCCGAGCCTCCTGAGCTCAAATCCAGGCAAGTAAAAGACGTCTCATTCCGTGAGATGGCAGACAGCTGCCTTCCCTTGATTGCCCCAAGCACATTCCCCTCATACATTAAAGTTGAATATGGAGACAGTGTAGCGTTGCACTGTCGAGCACTGGCGGAGCCTGAACCAAGTATCTACTGGGTCATTCCCCAAGGTGTAAGACTCACTCCATCCAGCAGCTATGGGCGTTATCAGGTTCTGACAGAAGGAACACTAGAGATTTTTGGCGTCACAGCAGAAGAGATGGGAGTCTACACTTGTGTTGCTCAAAACCAAGTGGGAGCTGATACTAGAAGCTTGACTCTACAGGTGGAAGGAAACAATCTAGGTTATACAAAGTCCAAAAAGATTGAAGATCGATTTGAAGTTCAAGATGTCACAGTAAGGCATGCTTTACTTTCCTGGCAGGCAAGCCGCAACATTCCCAATGCGTACTTATCTTGGGTGGCCAACGGAAGTCTTGACCATTACAAGCATAGTATTCGAATTCTTGCAGGCACCAGAAGATTCAACCTCACCCGGCTGCAGCCAGACACTCAATATACTGTTTGTCTGCACTTGGGAGCAAATGACACTGCATGCATCCTTCTAAAGACGAAAGAGGCACCAACTCCAGATCCTCTACCAGACTTGACCCCAGCTCTATTGTTGGCAGTTTCAGCTTTGCTACTTTTACTGGTGGCCAGGGCATGCCACGGAGGTCACTCGCTCAGATTGAAAGACCACATACTGGAGTTTGATAAACATCACACTACTGTTCTGACTCAGGAGGCAAAGCCCTTCATGACTGTTCCGATGCCAGAGAAACTCCAAAAGCAGCAGAATCCAGACAAAGTCCTGTCAGACGGCAGAGGGAACGACCTCCGGAGTGTTTCACTTGGGAAAAATGATCTGGGCCAGGCAACAAAGGCATGAAGTTTAGAATTGAGGAAGAATGAGGACCAAAACGATCTTGGTGTATAAACCTTTAAAACTATGGCCGACTATACATTAAATCAATTATTAGTTTTCAGTTTTTGAATCATAGCAGTTTCATTGACAGTTGGAGTAATGTACAAATAATGGTATTTGTATTTATTTTGTGGCTAAAATATAGAAATTACAATTATATTAAAAGAGGTTGTCAAGAAAATATGCACCAAGGACACCAACATTGTGCAGCTAATTAGAACAATTAATATAATTTCCTTAAAAACAACTTACCATTTTACTTGTCCATTGCTTACACCATGAGGTTCTGGGGAGAGAAGTAGGTTTACTGTGTTTTAAATGCAGAATAAGTGACTTGACAGTTGTGACACTAAATGAAGCTTCTGAATAAGCCTGAATTGAAGTGTTTGTTGTACAGTCAATTTTCTTTTGCTGTGAAATACCAAACATACAATTACAAAGCAGGAATTGAGAAATGTTCTGATACAAAGGGAGTTGTTTTTAATGTTGTATAACTACTGTTGTATGTGCTCTCTCTTTAGCAGTGTGTTAAATTATGATCTGTACAAGAACCCCAGTTTGGAGGCCATCCCAGAGAACAGGGTTGTTTCTATGCACAAAATGGAAACTTGTATGTCGTTCTGTTAGGGGATACAAAATGTTGACTTCATTAATAGGATTGCATAAACCGATCTGGAAAAAAGACTATTACTTGGAAAATAAAGTGATGGAAGTGATTTTCCAGGATTTATGGATGCACATGTCAGCCGCCAACACGACAAGCAAGAAAGGGTCATGAAGAAAGGCAGTGGTGCTGCCCTGATGATGTTACCATTTCTGACCACGATAGATGGAACATTTCATTAGGCAAGAGAGAGTCGCACTCCGTACTATTCAAAGCCAGCGCGTCAGAGATCTCATCTCTTTAAGTACTGATGAAATGTATGGGCTCTGTCAGGCTGCTAATGGAACACTTCACGGAAAGGTTACGTCAACACTTCGATCAGTGCAACACAAAAAGGAGTTCAAAGGAAGCTTCAAGACATGAGTATCGGACTCATAGAACATGAATGTTCTAACTGCTTGATGGCTACAATGATGAGGGACAAACAAGGTATAAAGGGGTTATAGTGTAATGGTACGCCCCACTTTTATCCAGGAAAAGGAAGTACAGCTTTGGGATTGTGAACTGTTCTCTTATATTATAAAATGCAGACTTTTTTCAGGCGGACATTTTAAAGTGACAAACTTTGCTTTGTTTTTTTTTTGTTTTGTCAGTTTGTGGTTGATGTGCCCTTTAGTTTCAGTGACGCTCACTAACTTTAAGGTCTTGTCCTCATATTGATTTTCTTTTAACATTTGTTAATTATTGTTGGCCCTTACCCTAAGCTGTACATAAATGAATGAGAATTTCCTATTCAACATACAGCTTTCTGAAATGATTTAGACAACTGTGTTGAATTCTATTTTGAGCTATTATTAAAACATTTTGGATTGATGTTGAGGTTTGGTTTATTTGGTCAAATGGGTCTAACTACTTCAGTAGAAAATGAGGAGTTTGGTTCCAAAACGTAATAATTCCATTTAAAAAAAAAAAAAAAGAAAGTTCTCTTTCTCTAGCTTGATTACTCAGAACAAGAACTCAAACACTTTGATAATGTTACAATGATGCAATGGGCTTCAAAATAAAGCTACACGGATCATCAGAAGAATAACTTAACGTATCTTGGGTCAACATATGTACGTCCATATGTGAGGAAATGATAATATTGGACAGTTTTTATTTCACTCTCTCAAAATCCTCAGTCAATATTCTATCATAGATAAAAAGAGGCTTAATTTTAGGTTCCCTGTTCATGGGCATGGAGGAAATGCCTGAGTTCAGTGCATGTAATGCAAATATAACTCACTTTGGACACTGTACCATTAATTATAATTTGGATGACAATTGAAACAATTCTGTTTTTCTTTAAACTTTGGAATGTAATTACACCTCAGTTTACAGTAAAAAGTAAAAGTTGATAACCCTTTAAGCAGGAAACTTCAACTGATTTGGTTCTACTTGAAAACGTATGTAGATTTAAACAATACATTGTACATTTGAACATTGTGCTGACTCCCTACAACTATCCTAAAAGTAAATAAGCATCACTTGACTATACTTCCTAATCAGTGCCCTGGGCTTCTTTCCTTCTGTTGTCCTCCAATTATAATGAGGACAAATTTCCTTCTTCTGAAAGTAAATCACCACAATGGGCAACTCCAGTTTCTAGAGATTTGCAAAACAGCCCCAGGCTTTTTAAACTCGCAGAGAAAAGAGCCTCAGGCCGACGATCCTCTTCCTCTTTGCTGTAATAGTATCTCCATCTCCCTTCAGACCTCTTATCTACCCCACTTTTAGAGCAAAGAGCCTGCTGCCCAAATACAAGAACTTTGAGAGCATAGCCAATGCTGTAAGGGATGGGGGGGGGGGTATGCAGGAAACATATTGACTAGGCTCTTCTGCAGAAATAATGTATAATAGCCAACGATTGTTATTCATCATCAGTTTTAGAGCGAGTACCGAAAATGGGTCGGTAGGGTTCTATTTCACCACACTTAATGCCATCCTTCACACTCAAGTAGACCTCTTCAATCTACCCAAGCTGCAAATGCCAAACTACAAAGCTCAATGCACCGGTGAACCATAACTTTACCGTTTAATGGAGGGAAAAATACATTTTTACTGCGAGTTCAAACCAATATTACAACTAAGCAACCTCAGCTACTATGCCTCTCATATAAGAGGGTAAGTTTTGCAGAACAATTTAAAAATGACCTTTTCTGATCAATGAGATGCAGTTGAGGTACACTGGGTTTCATTGCCTCGAGCTTGAGAAAATGCTTTGCCTCTAGTAAGCCAAAAACACAATTCATCGCTAAATATAATGAGGTATAATGTGGAATTGGGTCTAGTGCTCTTTCCTTTCTTATTTTTTTAAAAGGAAAGTCATACACATTATTAAATAAGTTACTCCTATGCTGTTTTGATTGATCTAAATATCAATTTTACATTTATGAATTCGGGGTTCCATGGTCTTTGCCTTGCTATTAAAAATGCTTTACTGAATAAGAAACGCAAATAATATGTGTGAGATAATTAACTTTCAGTTGTGGTTTCTGCTGTATTACACAGACGAGGTGGAGGCCAAAGAACCACTAGACACATTTTGTGTCTCTGTCAAGCCTTAGAGAGCAACAGTGATCCACAAATCAGGTTTTTTTTTCATAATTAATAAATAAACAAAACTAAGTCTGTGTTTTAGTGAAAATGTGTGATGATATTTACTAATATTTTTTCATTACATTACACAACAATGAACACAACAAACCTGAAATATTACACACACAAAAAAATATAATTCCGGGTACAATTCTCATTTATTACTTGCAAAAATTGAGAACGAACAGTTGCAAGTGTAACATAATAAAAATTCAAAATGTGAAAATTGTAACCGTATTGTAATTGTAACCCTTAACCATACACAATGTTCCAAGCACTTTTTGTTTCATTGTGCTGTGAAAAACACAAGCCTTATCATCGGTCATCCCTTCTTTTTAATCACTAAATAGCACTAATTGCACCAATTTGAGGTTTGTAAAATGAAACTGAAAATGTATCAACCTCCATATTCCATTTCTGTTCTCAGCAAAAGCCCTTTAAATTAAATTGGCTTCAGCAGTATTTTTTCCAATTGGGCGCAAGCAATTAAGGAGGAAAAACAAACTAAATAAAAAAAAAACATTACCTTCAGATCATGATTATATATATATTCACAATTATTCATTCATCTTTCTACCTTACATACATCTTTTTGTTTCCGGGTCACAGAGTTCTGCAAGTTCCTGTCTCCAACTCACTTCGGGCGAGAGGCAGGGGTACACCCTGGACATTATCAAACTCTTATTTTGATGCATCCATCACTGTGCACACTGAAAAACATTAGAAGCAGTCACTCACAGTTAAGGACCTGAACTTTAAACATCCTGCTCACTTTTTGCTGAGGCAGGAAGCACTTCTGCGGAACGATGATAGAAAAATTGATTGTGAAATCTATTTAGTGTGGCGATCGATTTGGACATGAGGGGAAGGAAGCCAGGCCATGTGGGTAACATAATGGAATTTGGAATGGGGGAGCAGGAGTCCAGAAATGGGAAGTGACACTGGTTAATGGAGCAGAACTGGGCTGGAGTACCACAATGTGTGAGGTCTCCACATCCAAATCACTTCAGTTCTTTTTCTGCATTTTGTTTAATCACATGCCACTGAAGACTACACAGTGAAGAAAAACTGTCAAAAAATGGAAAAAGTACTGGCAGCTCATCAACTGGATTTTGACTGTAATTTAACGAATACACAATTTAATTCATTATATTTCTTCTGTAGACAAAACAACTTTGTTCAACTGTTAAAAAACTGTTTTATATTTTAATGGAATATCTTCTTTAAAGTAACAGATTTTTACTGTATATTAATGGTGCATATATTGAAAACAACTTTTAATTTTTAAAAGTTTATTTACAATAAACATGGACAGATTTACAAACAACATTATCATTTACAAATGTTTATTAGAGGAAAATGGTGATTTAGGGGAAAAGCAGAAAGCACAATTTATATCACAAGGGTGGGGACTTTATAAAAAGTGTGAATATCAGAATTCTGTCAGTAGAGAAAATTACAACAGACAGAAAGAAAAAAAATCAGGGAAAAAGTGTTAAACAATCCACGAGGAAACATGTTTCATGATAGATTTATATTGTTATGAAAATTACATAATCACAGATTTTTTTGTTTGTTGTTTTTGTTCAAAACAAAAACCCTTTCTTTTGTTTAAAAATAAATAAATAAATAAGAATAACATATATATAAAATTGTTTTTAGGTTTTGTTATTCTCTTATTTTGTATTTTGTAAATGTTTAACCCCAAAAATATTCAAGCAAGACTCCTAGTGGAATCTAAGAATACAAACAAAATGGCAGCTACTGATGCATTAACCCAAACAATGACTAACAAAGAGACCACCTCAGCATTTAAGAAATCATTTTTATAAGCATATGTGTTTTTTTTTAACTAAATTGTTATGAAAATAGAAATTGACGTGTATATTTTCTTTCCATTATAATGGATAATGAAGTTGTTGAAAAGACCAGGTCACTAGGAAGGTACTTTGCGCTACGCAGGGGTAGCGGAGGTAGACTGAGTAAGCAGTTATCTGTGAGATGAGGTAACGTTTCTCATCATTTAAATGTAAATTGAGCTGAAATGCTCTTATTGCACCCCTTACCCATTTACAAACAATCAGCATGTCCATGAGTGACATCACAGACATCACATTGAATTTTGTACATTCATTCATTCATTTTTCAACCCGCTTATTCCAATTATTGGGGTCACGGGGGTCTGTCGGTGCCTATCTCTAGGGCACATAGAGCAAAAGGTGGTGGTACACTCTGGACAGGTTGCCAGTCCATCGCAGGGCAACATTCACACCTAAGGGTTTTTAGATTATTCAAGAAACCTAACCTAACTTGGGATTTTTGGGGAAACTGGAGTGCCCGGAGGAAACCCACGCAAGCATGCAAACTCCTTCCAGGGAGGTCAGCGTTGAGCCTCAAACCAACAACCTTCTAACTGGAAGGTTGTTACTCACTGCGCCACTGTGCCGCCCTAATTTTGTACAGTCTATGATAAAACACAACACACGGAAAAAGGTTTTTTAAGGATTTCATCTTATATCTCAAGACCTAGTTTCGGGAGACAGACATTTGCCACTGATTTGTATCAGATCAGAGGGGAGGTCAGTCTGGAAGAATGGCCCAGAGCGGTGAACAGTTAACATTATTGACTAAACAATGAGCAGATATAGAGCTCTGAACAAATCACTACTTGCTACTGCGACCAGACATCATCTGAAATCATTTGCAGCTATTTAACCAACCTAGTCATGCTGGCTACTGTTTAATGTTTGTTAAAACACCAGTGGGGTTCAAATATAATACCCCCTGCACATGCAAAGCTGAGCAGTCATTGTGTCATTATATTCAGAGTGATTAACTTAAACTATCATGTTAACCTCATCAAGTGAAGACCTCCGATCAATTCTTGGTCAACAGAAAACCTATGAGATATAAAAGAAACATCACTTGTTAAAAATCATGCATGAAACTTGACATCAGGGAGAGTTATAAGTTATAACATTAGCAGACAAATCAAAAATAAATACTGACGTAATATCACATTATCACACATATTATAACACATTACACCTTTTCAACACCAATCTGAATGGAAATTGAGAGCAATTCACAAATGTGACATACAAGCAAAAGTATCATACATATCAGCTGTTATAAGAAGGGTTCAAATAATTTAATCAAAACATTTTAAATACCAAGATAATATTTAATTTAATCTTCGAGTTGTTTCGTATTAATAGTTGTTCAATAGGGCTGAGGGATTTGGCCTACAATCAAAATGGGCCCATTACGATTGATGAATGATCATTTTGTTTTGTACAGTAAATATGCTCATATACTACAAGAACGAGATTCTTGAATGCATGTGTGCATTACTTATTAAAATAATTTTAATAATTTTTAAAATAATATTTAAATTTGTGTTTTCAATTTGCAATAGCGTTGTGCTCGCAAAGCTGTATTGTTTTGTGGTGTGCTGTAATTAGCCACTGATCCTACAACATGAATAGCAAAAAAGTATAAAAGAATTATGGAATTGGGGGCGCTAATGAGCTTGTTTACTTTCTAAAGAGTAAAATATAATTTCCCCGGTGTGCAAGTAAAAAATTGGGGTGGGTGGGTGTATGTTTCTCCACAGTCCATGACAGCTAAATTGATGTTTTATAAATCTGATGTTTTCTTGAGATGAGTAGTGGCATTAAAAACTACAGCTGCGCTTAATAGCGGCCATTTTGTATAATTACACATCAGATCACCAATGGAGAGTAATTCCTAATTTTAACCACAAGAGGGCAGTACAGTTCTATCTAAGCTCCATGGCACTTAAATTGAATGCTCTTCTACATTTTGAGGTTTGATGATACCTATACTTCCTGGTTTCGTCCCACCAGAACCTTTCCATGATGAGTTATGATAACGGTGGTATGATATATACTGTAAAGAAAACGCAACGCATGGATACTGAAACATAGAAGCTCAATTTTGTAATATTTTCAGCTTACTTTCACAGTAAAATATAAGCCCACGATCATTCAATCTATTCATGCAAGTGGATAGTCAGAGGACGCGTTCTTCTTTGGCCAAAAGCATTAGCATGTAAACGAGCTCACTGGAGCTCCCACTTCCGTAATTTTCTTTATTTGCGATTTGTGGTGAGCACTATTACAACGCTAATCCAATAAAAACACAATATTTTTGTGTCATTAGTGTTTTTGCAGTAGTCGTTTTTTACTTGCTGTGTGCACGTGTTTAGTGTTGTGTGCGCAAAGTTGATTTATGTTGTGCACTAATGGGACACTAGAAATTCATTGAAAAATGCACCTGGGAAAAATTGATTGATTGAAGCTTCTGAATGTCGATTACTTTTGGATTACGTATTTTTCGGAATCTTCGGCAATCCTTGACCTTGCCATTGACTGCACTGTATATTCATTTTTAAATATCTGGCAACACTGGCCTTTACAATCAGAGAGATGGAGTATTTTTCTAATAAGACCTCATTTTGGTTATAAAACGCAGATCACACATTTCCTTACTGAACACAAAACAAATTACATACCGCTGTGTTGTGTGGGTTTGAAGCTTTGCCGTTTCCTGTTGTAATGAACCTGATGCCATAAACTCTGTGTGGGGCAGAGAGTGCCTGCAGCCGGGTGAGTTTTTAGTCACACCATCAGATTATTTAAGTCCCTATTTTAGAATTGTGGAATGGACAGTTTTTAAAGGATGGATGGACAGCCAGTGAGATGTTATTTAACCATCAAGTTGATAGTCTAAAATAAATAAATAAAAAATGCACTAAATGTATTCGTTCACTAGAACAAATATGAAATTCAATTTTCTCATCACTTTCAAAGCAACAGGTGTTCAAATGGCATTCATGAAAGAAACAGCTAGTCTCAGGAGTTTGCTAAGCAACAGGAGCTCACAAAAACAAAAAGAAATTTGTAACATTCAAGTTATTTTTTCCCAACTGAATCCATTTATCCTCATACTCAACAACACGTTGGCATTCTTTGAGCCATGTTTGCAAACCAATTGCGCTATAGCTGTTCTATAACCACCGTAAATCATCAAATACTGTGGTGTACAAAGTCTGGAGTGCAAAGTGTTTTTTCTCGGAGTACATTATGTAAAGATAGTATATATATATAGATATATTCAGGAGCTGAAGATGGTCCCAATGTTTAAGTAAAAGGAACTCTTAATGTTTCAGCAGACCTGGATATTTTGACAGTTTCATGTTCCCAATGCTGCCAGTCTGAGAACGTCCCGTTCCTGTTTCAACATGGCTGTGCATCAGTGTACAAAGCATGGATTAGTCTGCACAGTCCTGACCTTATGCCAATAAAACTTTAGAATGAATTGCAAGCCATAACCAGTACAATATTAATTACGGTACTTACACATGTGCTTTACAAATGGAAGAATCACCTTGTGGAAAGCTTTATAGGGCAGTTGAAGCATCATAGCTGCAAAGGGTGAGCCAATCAGAAGTCACTTAAGATCATACGCGAGACAGACAAGCATGATGAAAACAGTAAATCTGGCAAAGCTAAAAAAAAAATCCTAGAAATGCTGGCACACAACCAAAGCACTTAACATCGTATCCTTGTCAGACCAGACAGTCAATTTCTTTACATTTCAAAAGTCTCTCAAAACAACATGACAAGAAGAAACCTAATAAACCTGGAACACCAATCTGCGCCTGAATATGATTAACTGCAAGACCAAACTGAAACTGTGAGCACCAGCTCGCGCATGAATAAACCATGGCAAAGACATAAAACAAAAATGCAGTTTCGTCTTCATCAGGAGATCAAAAGCATGAAAAAGGCAAATAACATGACAAACAAAGCTTGAAATACAGCATTATCTTGTAAAACTACAATGCGCAGAGGATCACTGCGATCAGCCGCTGTCACCACACCTGATGGTAGTCATATTAAAGCAAGGACCTGAGATGTTGAGAGATAAGAGGTACGATTGGAGGAAGAACCCAATTATCCCTCAGCATGTGTAGACTGACCCCCTGAGACAATTCCATTATTGATTTTCAATTACATGAGAGGGTCGATTGGCCAAGCCTTATGGGCAGAAATACATGGAGACATGCTTCAGACACTGCAGAATCTCAAGACTAACCATTTAAATTGAAGCTAGGTTATTCAAAGAGAAACCTCAAATTGTAGACAAGCATTCAATTGCCTTTGTACTGCCCCCTTGTGGTTAAAATGAGGAATTACTCTCCATTGATGACTTATGCACAATGACATTAAATTGAAGAAACACATTTTGTTCAATTAATTCTCTCCCTGGGATTTGAATGAATATCTGACCTGGGAAGGTTAAAACGCCATGCTCTACTGAATGAACCACTGGAAAGCAACATGGAAATACACCAAAATATCCACTTGATTCCAAAGAATCACATCAAGAGGTTATTCATTCATGTCCCAGAACTCACCACAACCACAGGTTTATTAAGGGTCGAAGCTGTTTTGACTCCATTAAATGATGCGCGCACGGTGGCCATCAAAAATCTTAATTTTAACAGGAAGTTGGTAATAAGTCAGGAATGCAATGTCCATGCAATCGGGCTCAAATTTGCCTTGCATGTTAAGAGTCTATATAGCAGCCTACAGTGGCAGTTATAGTGCCACATTTTCTTCGTTTTATACTGGTATTTCAGAATGTGTTTGAAGTAAACATTTGAAATTTGGAACAACCATTTAAGAGACCAAGAGAAAAAGGTAAATTTTTTCAATTATTTTGTAAAAGTCTGAAGAGGGTACTTTTGCACATGCTGTACTTAAAAAAAAAAAAAACTCATACAGATTGTATCCGTTTACTTCCGAACTTCACCAGTCTTATCTTAAGGCATAAGGAGTGTTAAATTGCAAAGCTTTTTTGACTAAACTATGTGTACATGGAAGCCATCAAAATTCAACAGTTTGCCATATAAAGGAATTTTTTTTTATTAGTAGGTAAACTATTGTGTTCACATATCTTTTTTAACATCTTAATTATTATATTTTATGGTGAAGTGTTGCATCAGAGACTGGGTACAAGTAATGCTATTTTTCAGTGTTTTATGTGAATCTCACCAATATTTTAAAAGTTATACCTTGAATTTGCAATGAGAACAGTATGTAGCACACTTTGCTCAGAAAATAAAATGCTTATTTATACATGCTTATTACTAATATATTAATTCCATAATAATATTATTTGCCCCGGGGATAGAAATGGCACCCATTTGGTGGAATGGCTCAAATAACAACCTCTGAAAGCAGACATGCTTTATTTTTATAACCAAGAAAATATGTAAAACTAAGCAACTTTCTGAATAATAATTCTGATTTATTTTAGTGCATCGATAAAACAAGCAAACAGCAAATTATAACAAATCTCTGTAATTGCATTGGCTTAGTTCATTTTGACCATACCATGAGGCCTAATGGCAGTGACATAGCACTTTTTACAACATTCCACAAACTTCAGGCAAAACAGGATGAACAACCCTCCCACCCCTAAACCAAACACAATCCTTTGAGTTTACAGCCCTCTGGTGGCAATGAAGAACAAAACACGGGCTGTAGTCATGTAATCAGATTGCCAGACAGAAAAATTTGACTCTGAAAAAACTAACAAAGTAGAAGTGCTCAGTACATTTCCCCTTAACAAATCCCGAACCAGAGATGATAATGTATAAAAAGGCAGCTTTAACATCATTTCCTCACCTGGCCATCTGGAGGAACAAATAAGACTCATGAGATCAGCTCCTAGACGTTCATGAAAAAAGGCACAACATATTAGCCTGACATGTGTATATTATGCAAACAAAGGAAAATAAATGCTGTTTAAATACTTAACCATGTCAAAGACAATAGTCTTTTTGCACCACAACACTAGAAACTTTATAAATAAATAAATATTTCCACATAATCTTTTAAGCACCTACATATTCATCAGATCTACTAACCTGCTTCCTAAAGCTTGTAAGTGCTTCATTGATTACGGTGAAAATTACTGGTCTAAAAAAAATGGTAAAACCAACATCCACACATGCCAAAGTTTTTCGATAAAGAACAAGCTTCATGGAGCAAAAATGCTCATATTTATACTTCGTGCAGGGGTACAGTCTAATGCCATGCATTTCTACTGTGTGACCCTTAAATCCTCCCAAGAAGTACCAAGACCTGAAGGTTAGCCATATTCTTTACCAGAGAAAGCAAACACAAAGTGATCACTTTTCTGTTAAAGCAACTGAACCTTCATTGTGCTGCCCTTTGTTACATTCTATACATTATCTGATATGTCATTTATGTACACTATAACTACGCTTAGACTTCAATCCAGAATTAAATAGCAATTCTTTCCCTATAGATGTATGAACAGAGGAACTATTTTGGAGTAGAACACTGGCTTGCTTCAGGATACTGACTCAGGCTATGAAAATTTTGATGACCTTCTGTATGACCTGTCCACAGCCAGGACAGGGAGCTTGAAACCTATGCAGCTTGCGAGCACAGGGAAAACATGTTATAAGATGAGCTGTTCTGCCATGGATGATGTTGCCATTTCTGGGCCGCACTCTGCAGAGCTTGCAGGGTTCAACTATGGCCTCCTGTTGGTATTCTGTCTCCATGTCCAAGGTGTCCTGACTGTCTCCCTCAGATGTCTCTAGTAAGTGTCGGTGATGCTGAGAAGGAGCTTTTCCTTTTGAAAAGGAAGTGGATGAGGGAATGTTTCTAGAGACAAGGTGCGATGGGAGGACAACTGGGTCCGACACGGTCCGGGGACAGTCAGGCATGTCGATTCCATCATCCTCCTCATCGATTTCATCAGTCTCTGGGCGTGAACCACAGACAGGGATGTCTGGCACAGAGATGGAGTGGACGAGACGAGGACAATCCTTGTACCAGTTTTTGCACAGAGCCCAGCAGCGCATGCAGTAGCGTTGGAGAGGGGTGTTAAACTTGCGGCACTCTGAACACTGCCATGCATCCTGTAAAATAACAGTTCATTTCAGTCCGAGGTGCTCTATCTTTTTCTGTTGCAGATGCAGTGTCATAATAATGATGTTATAAACATAAACGATTGCACATTGAGATGCAGGCCCAGTTATGGATATCACAATTGTACATTAAATGGCTTCATCTGGGCGTTTCCAGCTCCATTCTCTGCAGGACCAGTCTGTATGGGCTTGTAATTCGAACTACTCATGCTCTGCTCTGTAATTGGCCTATTTTTGCATTTTCCCGTATATGGCAAAAGTGAAATGAAAGAATTTACACCCGACAATGCTGCATTCACAACCTCCAACAATCTTATATTTATCAGCATTGTGCTTGTTGCATTTAGTTTTTGGGGGTGGGGCAGAAGAAAAAAAGGGTTTTATCATAACACAAAGCTAGTTTCATAAGCGTTTATCAGAAGTAGTGTTTTTGAAAAAAAAATAATGCTTTTGACATGAATATTTAGGTTCAGGGGGCAGTCACACTGCTACTGAATGATGCAGAATTTCAGTCACAAACTGGTGGAACATGAGAGGCAACGTCGCAGGACTAGAATCTATCGGAGCAGAATCTGAAATCGCATCACACACATCGCATCACAACTTCCACTTTCACATTGTCGGATGTGTTGCCATACAAATCAATCAGTTTTCGATCGAGGGGCATTGTCGCAAAAAACTTTTTAAAGTTTGGGTCTGTGTGTATTTGCCACCTACTGTTCCTCCTCCACATCTGTTTTGAGTGTTTGTGTGAGGCGAAGCGGTGTCCTCATTCTCAACTAAACAAACGGGAAGGCATAAGGGCCCTATAGCCCTCCAAACCTAGGGTTATCTGGACCCACACTGCCAGCATGACCTTGAGAGCCTCATTAGTTTTAAAATGCCAAGAACCTTAATTTAATAAAATATAATCGGCAATAAATCACACACTCACACACAATAATAACTATAACTAAACCAACATACATTTGCTTCCAATGTAGCATTAGCATTGAACATTAAATATTTTTTACTTGCAAATGAAACATATCACGGTTTATATTCCAGATTTGGAATCAATCACCTTTTTTAAACATTAAACAAGGTAGCAAATATTTTACCTGTGTTGAAATCTCAGTATCAGTGTCATCACTTAAACACTGAGAGTCCTCTTCCTGTTCCTCATGCATTTGAGGCTGAAAAGAAAACAAAGTCTTCAGCATTTACAGTTTAAGAGTGAGTGAAGGAACAGAATTAGACAATAATACCTTATCATCTTTCACCGTCTCTGCATCTTCATCACTTCCTTGTTCCAGTACAGCCTCCTTCATCTCCATGCTCACCTGCTCACTCTCTGCTTCATTCAAGAACCAGAGATCATCTGTGGTGTCGGAAACGATGGCCGTGTCTTCATCCTGTCCAGGAGAGAGCTATTCCCTCAGTCTAGTTGTGCAACAGTCTCCGGACTGAGATATTAGGCTTCATTAACAAGTCAACAGCAATAATTCTCTACACAGCTTAGCCTCTTACTTGATTTGTGTGAATATCAGTCGAACCATTGCTCTGCTGAGAGTAATTACTTCGCAGGTTACCCAGAAACCACCAAGGCAACCCGGAAAGGTCCCACTCTTCCAGAGTCACATCCAGTTTTGGCCGTTTACAAGCAGATCTTGGCAAACCATCCAAAGAGTCTACAAGAATCAAGGACTAAATATTAAACACACAATAGAACTGTTTGTAGTGTTACATTTTAGAGCTGGGTTGTTTAACAGAACTTGACTAATCCTCAAATAGAGGAAGACCCAGAAGTAAAAGCAGAACACGCTATGCTGTATTTACTTTAATGAGTTGATGGACAATTGGACATAGATGTTAACTGTTATTGGTTAAGAGTTAGTAAAAGGGTCCTAGATACGGAAATCCACATTTTCCCACTTTGATTCACAGTTAGTGTGTAGATTTACATTCATAAAAATATTAATACATTACTGTTCATGTATTTTATGCATATAACAACATTTGCAGGCAGTGCATTAGACAACAGCCATTTCTTTCAGCGTTCACTGTATTGCTGCTTTTAATTGAATGAATCTGGAAAGGGATTCTGCTTTACACAAGTAAAAAACAATGCAACAATAAGATAAAGCCTTATAGCAGGGGTACCCACACCTTTTTGGCTTCAGAGCTACTTAGAAAATGACAAAATGAACTACCTACAAAAAACGTCAAACATTTTATAAACAGTTGTATTTATTTATGAATATATTGAGGACTCTCTATATGCTTCTACAGCTTGAATTACTTCATCAACCCATGTTGCACAAAACTACATACGAGTACATTTTTCTCTGGTTTTCCATTTTTTCATCTACTCATACTGTTGTTTCTGAGAACCGTTGCACAGATTAGGCGTTTTACATGTAAAACTTGCTTTGAGATATGAAGTGTTCAAGATCCGAACGTGACCCTGACACGGATTATATTCGTATCTCGGGGTACCACAGTACATAAATTGGATGCTATAGTTTTGCATTCATGTCATAAAAGGGCTTATGTCATAGGAGTTGATTGGCAAAATCAATAGTGAGGATGGACAGTTGGCTTGCATCTTCTTTACTTTACATCTAAGTGTTAATAGCGTCTGTTTATTGGTGCCAACCTTCATCTGGATCACGTGGTCTGCGTTGTGAGCTGTTCTGTGTTGTGCCGGTGCTGGAATCACCAGCAATGAGAGCCTGTGCAGAGCTCATCAACCCACTGGACACCTGTATGGTA
Organism: Danionella cerebrum; assembly: GCA_007224835.1. NCBI lineage: Eukaryota > Metazoa > Chordata > Actinopteri > Cypriniformes > Danionidae > Danionella > Danionella cerebrum. The sequence goes on from SRMA01025601.1 coordinate 174,852, forward strand.
AGGTAAAAGAAAATTAGAAACCAGTAATCACTCAGTCCTCGGGAGGATAACAGTTCCTTCGCAGCAAATGCCCATAAATGTGGAGACCAAAACACACATTCTCACACATAGAAGAAGCAGCGATAATATGTTTCAAAGGCTATTTCTAGATAAATCAATCTGATAGGTGGACAATGCATAATATAGATGTAAAGGGGATCTAAAAGGTGGTCAAATGTGACTGAGCACAAAAATAATCCATTTGATTGCGGCAATGTTGAAATTGCCAAGAAGACTGAGCTTGAAAAACAACAAGAGCAAATATCCTGAAAAAACATGTTTTCCAACTTTAATTTCTTAACTTTCCTGCTAACTGGGAAGCTGCATGCATGGGTTCTTTAGACTGAACAGAATTCATGAACCACACGCTGAGAAGTCTATTAAAGTATCTGTAATAAAGCACTAGTGATTTACAACACATTTGATAATATACTAGAATCAAACACTTTATTTGGGCCATTACCTCATCATCCCTGCTCCACTATCACTACAATGATCCTTTTACAATGATTAATTAAATAGGAAGCATATCATTGATGAAACACAATTACAAGCTCAGTGGGAAGCTCTATGATACAATGAGTAAGGAGGGCCTAAAGAAGCTAAGAATGCTTAAACAAACGAACAAGATTTGGACTGCTACAGGTCAGGGCTTGATGTATAAATGTTTAAAACACAATGAGCATTTACAAGATTGTTTCACATTTTCTGAAGATATTTAACTAAGTTGACAAGGGGGTATTTGCTATATTTGCTAAAAATGCAGTGGAATTATTTCTGCTTGAAGAATTAAAAAAAAAAGAAAGAAAGAAAACATAATATTTAACAAATAATTTAATCACAGGTTGAAAGCTTCTGTTCACCATTTTTCTATTTTTTTTCCTTGACATTTATACATGATAACCCTGGTACCTAAATACTACGTAAGTGAAGGAAGTGAATATGTGCAAAGTCTAAAGAGGCCTTCCTCACTCATATTATGAGTATTCATCAGGCATTCCATTCAAACCCTACGATTAGCACAAACGCAAAGTGTTACGAGGTAGACCCAACTGGCTATTTGCTCAACTCACAATCATTAAACCATTATCCCAAAGAAATTAAATACTGATGTTGTGTGAGAAATGTGAAAAGGACAAATGAACTGAAGGAAGCTGCAGTCCTTCCGAAAGATGATGCAGAGAAGGAAACTCTGAAGGACAAACAGAGACAGGTACTCTGTCCCCCAGCTGCCAGGTTGACACTGGTGGCTTCTATGCAAAAGCCACCAGGCCAGGCCGGCTGTGGGGAAGTACAGAGACGGTGCCACTCTGTACAGATATGGCTGGCGGAGGCAGCTGCTGCCCTCCCCTTTGTGGCAAACACCCTACAGAGTAGCTGGCATTTCTGAGTAGGTAAAAGCATTTAATAACTAAAAATCTAAGAAAGAAAAAAAAAACCTAGTATAATAAAAAAGCATGTAATCTCCATTTAATGCGACATGTATTTAACTTAAAAATAAAAACTAACAAAAATTTACATTTGACAACTTTAAAAGCTATTTAAAATCTCTCTATATGTATTTATCATTATGACTATCCTGATTTCCACAAAACGTGGTTGCCATGAAGAGGAGGTGCAAACGCTGTTTCTCCAATGCACCAAGCTGTCGTTTTACCTGACCGGGATCTTCGCTCGAAGGCTCATTAGAATCCTTGGCCGAGGAAAGATTCTTTGCTGCATCTGTATTTCAAATGAGACATAGTAACAAAAGAAAAACAAAGAAAAAAAGAAAAGAAAAAAAACCTGCCCTTTATTAACCATGCACACATCAGTCACACAATTTATGATTTGTTGGATGCAAAAAAAATCTTTGTGAAAAAAAAAAATCTGTTTTTATGGTTCCACCTTCTTTTAATTCTGTTTTTAAGTGGCTGTTCATATTTGTCTGTGTGTAGATATGGGACTCCAATGAAAGAGAAAAAACAAACCTAAACATACATACCCCCTGTAGGACCAAACTCAGACATAAAAACACACCGCATAACTTAAAATGAAAGTGGAGTTTATCAAATGAGAGAAAGCAGAACAAATGAGCAGAGAGATTAAACCGTTTATTACCAGACACCATTTAAACCATAGTTGGCTGTAACACACAAGAGACTTACCCGAACTATTCAAAACAATCAAATTCCTCTTCAGCATCTCATAAACAGGGCTGTGGAGTAGAAGAGCAAAACATCAATACCTCAAATGTTTTGTTTCTTAAACAGCAAGGTAAGAATTCAGAAGTCAAGTTTAACCTCTTAAGCCCTGAGGCCTATTTTCCGAAAATCCTATACTTTTACTTTTTAAGGCATTTCTCAGCTTTTACAAGGCCTAAACTGCAATTCTTGGTATCAAAATGAAGATGGGTTCTTGGGAGTGGTGTGGATGAGTTAATTTGACAGTCAAGAACACTGGGTAAGAGTAATTGATGTTGGAATGGCCAAAAAATGAACTCCGCCTAAAAAAAAAAACACATGTTTCCTCCAATATCTCCTTATTTTACTTATAACGAAGCAAATAAACATCTGTAGCAAGTTTGGTGTTCATACTACAAGAAACTAATATTCTGTAAAGGTTTTGATTGAACAAAGTTCAGGCGTAATCCATGTTGGCACAGTTTGGCACAATTTGGCACAATAATTGAAATATGGAAAAATCTTGTCCAAAGCTTCAGCTACGTTCATAGTCTTCTTTTCTTGCTTACGGGACATGATTTCAGCAAAAAAAACTCCTAAAGAAACGCTGTAAAAGGGAGGTGGAAGCTCATTTACCCCATCTTACTGCGCTTTTGGGAACGTTTCACTCAAAAACGCTTTGACGTCAAGCTTCCGCGTGTCCCTACCCCCCCGACCATCTGTCCAATCCAGAAGATCTATATATCGACGGAAAGCTCTGATTCTATGGAAACCAATCAGCTCAACCATTTTGAGACTGGCGGGATCGCCGACGAATCACACGACGCGCAGCGTGGAGAGACCACCTCTTACGCACGGGGAGTCATTCCATATTTGGTGACGTTGTGAGACCACGGAGCAACAGAAAAGACCCAAAACGGAGTTTCCGCGAAGCTATCGACCGGACATAACAACAAAAGGACTTTTATCGCTATGGAAATAACTTTTTGTTGAAAAAACGGCAAAGGTAAGACAAGATTTACATGCTTGCTTGGTTTTGGCTGGCGTTTTTTCGTGGAACTTTCGCTCCCTGCTCTGAAATACTTCATGCAATGTAAATGAGTTGCATATCGCTGGATTCAGCTGGTTGTTAGCTTTCATTTGATGCCATGGTTTTGGTGTTTCCGTTTATATTGTGGATACATATCGCACATAAACAAAAACGTGGTCATGAATTATACTCCGGACATGTTGTTGTTTATTTGCATGGCGTTCGAGCTGTGGTTAGCGGATATGAAAGTGAATTAGATACGTTTTTAGAGGAGTTTCCGCTGAACACAACAGTATTTAATATGTGGGGGTTATTC